>ML778892.1:1167609-1217917 GCA_009831015.1 Picea engelmannii
TGAAATTATCTCTTTTTCAAGGCGTTGAGTACTTATTCTGAGGTTTCTCTATGCTATATTGATATTTGGTTCTTAACATACTATGTTTACCAATTCCTTCTCTGAGATGATCTCTTCAATAGCTTGCAGTTGATCTATTAACTGAGAGATTCTCACAAAGTATGATGCTATGCTGTCATCATCATTCTTCTTCATGTCACAGAGTTCATTCTTCAAACTTGTCCAATGTTTGTGACTGAGAAGAGGTTTGTTAGGGCATCGTACATCTTCTTCGATGAGTCAATATGAGAGATGTAGGGTATCAAGTGGTATTTTACAAAGTCCACTATGATACTCATGGCATTGATGTCACCATCTTTGAACTTCTTCATAACTACAACGTTCTGTGGTTCCTTATCTTTTCCTTCTTCAAACACTGGTTCCACGATCTTTCCTGTCACGATATCCAACACTTTATTCTTGGCAAGGATGAGGTCAATCCTTGTCTTCCACGCTTTGAAGTTAGAAGCTCCATCTAACTTGTTCTCTGACTTCATAGAGTAAGTCATGGCTGCTTTGACTTGGTCAACCCTAGATTTGACCAAAAGCTCAAACTTGACGTCTTAGCTTGTTGAGAGTATCAGGAGATGCGCTATGCTAGGGCGCACTGATCTGTCCAGAAATTAGGTCAATCCCTTCACTTAAGGTGCCTCAACGAGAGGATTAGGGTTTTTGCAACTGCACCTGCTAGTAACCCTAGAGGCAGTGCTATGGTGACTGCCCCTGCTAAGAACCCTAGCGACAGTTCTTCAATGAGCTCAATATCCTTACGGCTATGTTTCCTTCCAGTGGTTAGATTGAATGAAGGAGGTGTGGGCCCATAACCTGTTAGAATATAATGGAAGTGCTTGTTTTACCATTGACAATATCTCTATTTTCACCCAACCATAGGCCGAAGCCACCCTCCGAGCACCTTAACCTTGACAGAGAATCACTCCAGAAGCAAACCCTAGGCTAGATAGCCAAACAAAGGGTAGCGTACCTTTCCCCAAGGATAGCGCACCAACAAGAGCTGATCAGATAGTCCAAACCCTAACCAAGAGATAGTCCAAGCCAAAATGTAACTGCTAGTTGCAACAACTGCAACTGTAGCTCTCCTTCAAATCTGTGCACAAAACTGGGCACTGCAGTGCACACAAGTGTTTCTCTGTAATTCTGAGAATGCCTGCCAGAATAAAGACTAGCCTCGTGTATCTATAGTAATTCTGGCTAACTGCCTAGGCCGATTTCTCATTCTGGGTATCTGTCTGTTAAGTATATTTTATTTCTTTTGGCCGACTTCTTCTCTTGGAGGCTAATAACATAATACAAGTTATCTACTTGAGTTGACATGTCTTCTAGGGTTATTAGCAAACTCATTCGGGTTTCTTCTTGCTTCCTAGAATATTCTATTCTCGTCAGGTTTACATGTGGAGGTAAATACCTCCTGCAGCTACCATAATACCAACAAACAATCCCTAACAAAATACTATGGATTAAGTTAATATAAGAAAAAGAATAATTCTAGGAGTTTTATTGCAAGTAAAGACAATTATATCAAAGCAAATCTTAATCTAGCAGTATATGATACTCATTCATTCATTCATAAGATAAAATATTGATATAAAGAGATATTCAATACATGAAATACTTGCACAAAATATGATAAAGGAGACAAATTATCTGCAAGTAATAAACCACAAGCTTATTAGATAATCACAAAATATAATGAATGAAAGTAAACTTTTGCACATATGAAATTGTAGCAAACATACGTGTAAATAATGAGACCAGTGCCTTAATGAGATCATGGGATGTTGAATGAAATGCAAGCTTTGTGATATTGCCTTTGAAAGTTTTAAAGTAAGTTAGTAAGATATGATTGTTATTGCATGGAAATAAAACTAATCTAAATGTGGCCTCCAAGAGGATATTTCTTAGGATGGAGGTTGAGCTTGGCGAATATCCAATAGGGAGAATATTCCTCTGATTTTGCATACAAGCTCAAGAAAATGTGGGAGATCCGACAAGGACAACCTAGATCTCAAAGTTCCCACTGAATTTCTTACACAAATTCTCTTATGTTTCCATACCATAAATAACTCCTAAAGATTGTCCTAGTTAATCTAATCCGCACTGACTAGCCCGGTGTGTTTGAAACTTACTTCCAGAAGGTCAAGGAAAGCTCACAACTAGAAGGGTCAGGAACATACACTGGGAGCTGACGGGAAGGTTTTATTTTAAACAGAAAGTAAAATATTGAAAAGTAAATGTTTTCTAATTAAGCTTCTGTCCACATTGTCCAACCTCTTGTGAGGAGCTGAGGGGACAAGTTTATTTGCCAAATTTAAATATAACTAAAGTTGTAGTGCTTTGTGATGAATTATAAGATTAATTTTAGCTTATACTTAGATGTGAAAATTGAATCTAAGTTAAAATTGCAAGAATTGAGACAATCACCAAAACGTTGTTCCCCCCTAGGGGGATGAAGAGTGGGAGATTGAATCCCCACTAAATTTATTAATGAAATTACAAAACTCTTTTTTGAGATGACTTGTGACCATTCATTAAGGGGGTCACAAGTGTTTACAAAGTTTACAATGAGTTTATTGATCAAGAGGGTACTCCCGGGGGTCCCAAAAAGTCCAAATTCGCCTAAACCGGACAAAGTTTCCCCTTGGCTGTTTGCAAACCTGCACAAAACAGCATGAAAACAATGGAAAAATATGCCCAAAAACACTTTGTAAGTGTCTTGGACTTATGTCAATAAAACCCAAAACATTCTAAGTAAAATGCTAAAGAAAAAGTACAAAAAAAGGAACTAAGGAAAACAAGCTAGAAAGCTTGCCTCATAAGGGTCTTTGTTTGTTGTTCTTAAACAGAAAATTAAAGGCACTTAGATTTGCCAAATATTCAAAGAAAGATCTTGAAAAAGGACTACTTTTTAACCTTTAAAAATTTAGAAGAAAACTTGTTAAAATGAGACCTTTTCCTATGCTAGATCTAAACTTTAGATAAAACTTGAAAGTATAAATTAGATCTAACTTAAGCTATGCATGCAAAGCAAGATAACAAAGATTTATATTTAAGTTTTAGATCCTAACATTTGCATGCAATGAAGTAACCAAAAGGAAAGTAGAATTTCTTTGAGAAAGAGAGAAAGAATAGCTTGTAAGCCTTGGAATTTTTGGGCAATGGGGTCTTTAGATAGATTAAAGAGGGACTAAGTCTTTAGATCCTTGAAGTTGTGAAGCAACAACCGAGTTCCATCACCACTCCAAGCTATGAGAACCTGTAAGCTTTAAAATCTTGCAATAAAATTTATTAACAAAAATTGGTGTCACCTACAAAAGAGACTTGAAGGGTATGTTAGTTAACTGAAACATGCATACAAATCAAAGCTTCTAAATATAAATGAACAATATGATCAACAACAAGCCATATAAAATCCTATCCTATAGAGTGATAACACCCTAGAAAAGGCCAAATTAACAAATCAAAAGAAGAAATTAGGTAGGTATTACCTCATAGATTAAGCATAAATGACATCAAGCATCCACACACATGTATAACACACTTTCTTGACCTCCAAAGTCTCTTTATTCCAAATGAAAGTATTACAATAGTATACAACCACAAGCAAGACTCCCCAACTCCAACTAGTCTATAATGTAGAGGTCGACTTTCTTATATAGCATGAGAGAGTGATGTTTCCTAAGAAGGAGGGCGAGTTATCTCCAAGGAAAAGTGTGATGTTTCCTCATCACAAGGTCGAGTCATCTTAAGCATAAAAGAATGACGTTTCTAAAGCATGGGAGAGATGTTTCCTTCTCCAAACGTGAAAGGAAATGTTTCCCATTAGAAGGGCGGCTCAACTCAAGGATGAGGAAGATGTTACCAAAGAGAAAAAGCGTGACCAAATAAGAAAGTGTGTCTTTCCTTCTTGGATATCCAACTCATGAGAACTCTCTTCCAATTAAGTCGCTTTCCACTTGAGACAACTTTCCACCACTTGAGTAGACTATAGAGACAAGGAAAACATGTCCCAAACATGTTTCCTTGATTTAAGGATTGCTGATTTTTCCTTTTATTTGTTTTTTATGACCATTTTTGTGAGTAGAATTAATTTTAAGTGATTAAAATCATTAATTTTACTCACAAAAATGGGTACTTAGGTAAAGTGAGTACTCTAGGTCCAAAAATAATCACCCCCAAGGCATATAATTCCTCCTAGTACCACTTTTTTAATACATACTCAAATTACAATTAAAATATCCCGCTTTACGAACAAAAATTTATTAACCAAAAAAAATAAAAAATCCTAAGGGGGATTGAGCACATTTCCATGAGACTCTAGGATAATGATTAGTATGGTTATATACATAGGAATATAGACTTAAAACACTTCCCAAGTCATATCTTCTAGAACAATTACTCCAGCTTTGGAGGTTATTAAGTGAAAAAAATCGAAAATTATAGATCGCTTAAAGAGAAAAATATAATTAGCAAGTAAAAAAACACTCTAGAGTAAAGTGTTGATATTATGGTAGTTGCGGGAGGTCTTTAACTCCATGTGTAAACCTGATGAGAATAGAATATTTCGAGAAGCAAGAAGAAACCCTAATTAGTTGGCTAATAACCCTAGAAGACAAGTCGGCTCAAGAAGATAATTTGTATTAGGTTATTAGCCTCCATGAGAAGAAGTCGGCTAATGGAAATATCATATACTAAGTAAATAGGCACCTAGAATAAGAATTCGGCCCAGGCAGTTTGCCAGTTTTAGTATAAATACAAGAGGCCAGTCTTCATTCTGGCAGACATTCTTAGAACTGCAGAAGCAACACTTGTGTGCACTGCAGTTGGCCAGTTTGTGCACAAGTCTGGAGGAGAGATGTCATTGCAGCTACTGCAGCTAGCAGATTTCGGTTTTGGCTTGGACTATCTCTTGGTTATGGTTTGGACTCTCTGATCAGCTCTTGTTTGGTGCGTTATCCCTAGAGAGAGAGGTGTGCTATCTTGTTTGGCTATCTAGCCTAGTGTTTGCTTCCAGAATGATTATCTGTCAAGGTTAAGGTGCTCGGGGGTGGCTTCGGCCTATGGTTGGGTGACAATAGTGATATTGTCTATGGTTAAATGAGAAGATCCATCATATTCTAACAGGTTATGGGCCCACACCTCCTTCATTCAGTCTAACCACTAGAAGGGAGCATAGCCATAAGGATATTAAGGTCATTGAAGAATTGTCGCTAAGGTTTCTAGCAAGAGTAGTCACCAAAGCACTACAGCTAGGGTTACTAGCAGGTGCAGTTGCAGAAACCCTAATCCTCTTGTTGAGGCACCTTAAGTGAAGGGATTGACCTAATTTCTGTATAGACTAGTGCGCCCTAGCCTAGTGCACCTCCTGGTACTCTAAGCAAGCTAAGACGTCAAGTTTGAGTTCTTGGTGAAATCTAGGATTGACCAAGTCAAAGAAGCCATGACCTACTCTATGACAGAAAACAAGTTAGATGGAGCTTCTAACTTCAGAGCGTGGAAGAAAAGGATTGACCTCATCCTTGCCAAGAATAAAGTGTTGGATATCGTGAAAGGAAATATCGTGGAACCAGAGTTTGAAGAAGGAAAAGAGAAGGAACCGCAGAATGTTGCAGTTATGGAGAAGTTCAAAGACAATGACATCAATGCCAGGAGTATCATAGTGGACTCTATAAAAGACCACTTGATACCCTACATCTCCCATCTTGATTCGTCTAAGAAGATGTACGATTCCCTAACAAACATCTTCTTAGTCAGAAACATTGGACAATAATGAGTCTGAAGAATGAGCTCTGTGATATGAATATGAATGATCATGACAACATAACGTCATACTTTGTGAGGATATCTAAATTAAGATATCAACTACAAGCTATTGAAGAGATCACCTCAGAGAAAGAACTGGTAAATATAGTGCTCAATGGTCTTCCCAAGACATGGGATGCATTTTCCGCAAGCATGAACATAAGGAAGGAGTATCCTATATTTGAAGAACTTTGGACTTGTTGTGCACGAGAAGAATCAAGGATTAGTGCAAAAGAGAAACCTCAAAAGAAATACGATGATCAAGCCTTCACAACAAGATTCAAGAATTTCAAGAACAAAAGGAATTTTGGAAAGAAGCCAAATCAAAAGAAGGATATGTCAGAAATACAATGCTTCAACTGTCGAAAATATGGTCACTACAAGAATCATTGTCTCGAGCTAAAGAAAAGGAAGGAGACACATGAAGCATCAGTTGCCGAAGAAAGGAAACCCTCAAGGAAGACCAAGCAGGATAAAGCAAACTTCTTCCTCTAAAGACAAGGTAACAATATTCTTCAAAGTTCTTGTACATATCTTGTTTTCATAGTCTTTGTACATATCTTGTATATCTATTTCATATAAGATAATATGTTCCAAGAGAAACTATACCTATGGAAGAACAACAAGATAAGGATTGCTATGACTACAAATCAAACAATACACATGAAAGGATGAAGTACATCAAATAATTCACGTGGAAGTTATTACATAAGTAACAGCTGATAGATAAGCTGAAATCATAATCAATCTTGAAGAAACTGAGAATAAGTAAAGACAAAAAGAAGTCAACAATCAAGAAGAAATTGGAGAAAAGACTTATGACACCTTGCAGAAGGCAATAAGGATGGATATGAAAGTGTGGATTATGTTAGATGGAGGGAGCCAATTATATACTTCCAAAAGAAAAACATTCACTCATACATGAAGCAAGGATTAGGAGGGAGCTAATCGTATGTTCCATTGAAGATAATGAAGTATATATCCATGGTAGAAGCCATGAAAAACAATACATGTTCAGTTTGACTTTAGAAGAAGTCTTCTTCGGAAAGAAACCTTAAAGAATCCCTGGTTGTTCATCCACATCCATGATCCTATGATGAAAGGAAGAAGTTGGAATCTTCAGGGCATGGAATCTATAAAAAAACTCCATGGACCTAAGAGCTAAAGAGAAACATGAGGAAAAACATAAAGATTCCAAGAGAGAAAGAAAAGTCAGAACAACCAATCATTGTATCAAGGATCACAAGACTACTAGCTTGATATGAACTCACTAAAAACAATCAAGCAGAGGAAATGAAAGCTGAGATGAAAAGCAATGTATGGAAGACTCATGAATGTAAGCTTTGCAGACTATGATGATTGCTAGTTCCAGTAAACCAGATATACCTCTACATGAGCCATTATATCGTCCGCAATATCCATGGGTTGGAATTGACATCAAATAAATGCAAAGACTGCTCTCCAGAATAATTGAACAAAGAGCATATGTAGAGAAACCTCAAGGCTTTGAGGTATACCAAAAAGAGACCCTTGTATGCAGATGAAAGAAGATATTGTATGGACTCAAACGACTTGGTGCAAAGATTTTCATGCACATCAGAAGCGTGGTGAAAATATTCTATGATAAAAGTCAGAATGGTTACTCAGAAGTTCAGAATGATGGATTGCTAATCCATGACAAACTCTCATGATGAAAGAAGAAGTGCCACATGGATATGTTCTAGTTTGAGCCTTGCCACGATGTTATGAGCTAGCAGAAAACAAAGGATTTGAATTCAACTATGATATACTATATTGATCAGAGTTATATGAAGCCTTCAAGAAAATACCAGTGTTCTAGAAAGACCGAAGTACATTGAGATCAAGCATTACATTCTCCGTGATGAAGTCAAGAAAAGAGAAAGTGGTTCTCCAATATATATCTCCACAGATGAGCAGATAAGCAGACATTTTGGTAAAGCCTCTGTCCAAGAAGAAAGAGTTTGTGTACTCAAGATGGAGATCATGGAGATGACTTCCTTATTGAAAAAGGAAGAGATGACTCCTAGGTTGGGAGGGAGCACTGATGTGTTATTGACTTATGGATAGTGATTTTTCAGTTCGAAAAATGGTCCAAGATGAGCAGTTCCTTTCCAATTTGGAAAGTGGTTCGAGATTTCTGATGGACATGCATTTTCCAGTTCAAAAAATGGTCCAGATTGAACGGTAATTTTCGTAATGAAAATGGTTCGATGGATTGTTGATGTACCATAAACAACGATTTTGCATTGTGGTTAACATGGGGAATGGTCTAGGACAATATCTCTTCTTGACGGTCACTCTCAGTAGTGGTCAAGAAGACTGGTCCACCTCGCCGGACAGTCATTATTTCGAAGATCACAGTTGTGAGCAGTTTCAAAGAATGGTCCATTTTGGAGGTTGGTGTAGGACAGTCATTTCCTTAGGAAATGGTTCAGATAATCATTCCCTAGGGAAAATTCATTCTCTCCAGGTTGCACTTTGTTTAGTGCCGGAGGAATGGCCTATATAGGTGAATGGTCTAGATATAGCAATCAGGGACAAACATTCCCTAGGGAAAACTCATTCGCTCCAGGTTGCACTTTGTTTAGTGCCGAAGGAATGGCCTAGGATAGGGAATGGTCCAGGCTCAGAAATCGGGACAATTATTCTTCCTTGCTTGAGAAGAATAGTCCAGATAGCTCATCATTTATGTTTTACCTTCTGAGGGAAGATGCTCTTCCAGATCTCACAGATGTGAGTGGAAGAATGGCCTAGATGATTCATTTTATATCATAACAATGTTTTCTATGCAGGTTGATGATATGACTGTTATGGAGACTGTATGTCTTCGGACAGTAGATGTATACTACTATGGTGGATGTGTTCCACTGATTGTGACTATATGTCCCTGATCAAGTATATATGTGCTACTTGGTGTGGTAGTATACCACTGGATTGTAGTTGTGTACTACTATGGATAGACACAGTTGTGTTCTATTGAATAACATTGTTATGATTGCCTTAAAGACTATAAGTAGTGTTGGAAATGATTATCAGCTAGATGGATGATCAATGGACAGATATTTCTCAGACATAAAATGGTCCAGGATATTTATGATTCTAGGACATATGTCCGGATTATAAGAATGGCTCTTATATCACTCTGTGGAGTGAGTGACTTATCCAACATCATGTCTGATTACTCAAATGGAGTATGGTTTCGAGAGATGATGCAACTGATGACACTGATAATGATGATGGTGCTCATGATCTAGTCATGAGATAATCTATATGACTATGTTGATGCTATCGGGTGAATGGTATGTTTGTGCTCAAGACCATTACCTTCAAATACCTCCCTAGCTAGGAGGGAGTGTTGATATTATGGTAGTTGCGGGATGTATTTACCTCCACGTGTAAACTTGACAAGAATAGAATATTCCGGGAAGTAAGAAGAAACCCTAATTAGTTGGCTAATAACCCTAGAAGACAATTCGGCTCAAGAAGATAATTTGTATTAGGTTATTAGCCTCCAAGAGAAGAAGTCGACTAAAGGAAATATCATATACTAAGTAAATAGGCACCCAGAATAAGAAGTCGACCAAGGCAGTTTTCCAGTTTTAGTATAAATATAGGAGGCCAGTCTTCATTTTGGCAGGCATTCTTAGAACTGCAGAAGCAACAATTGTGTGCACTGCAGTTGGCCATTTTGTGCGCAAGTCTGGAGGAGAGCTACCGTTGCAACTGCTGCAGCTAGCAGATTTTAGTTTTGGCTTGGAATATCTCTTTGTTATGGTTTGGACTCCCTGATCAACTCCTGTTTGGTGCGTTATCCTTGGAGAGAGAGGTGTGTTATCTTGTTTGGATATGTAGCCTAGGGTTTGCTTCTGAAACAATTCTCTGTCAAGGTTAAGTGCTCGGGGGTGGCTTCGGCCTATGGTTGGGTGACAATAGTGATATTGTCTATGGTTAAACGAGCACATCCATCATATTCTAACATAAAGTACTAGTGTCTAAGCCTTGGGTGGCTAAGCCTTTTCAAAAATCACATGCTTAGGTCATTTTATAACAATTCCCTGCAAGGTATGGAAATGTGGTAAATAGTCGAAAAAGGGCCATACTGGCCAACTAGACTTATGAACTCTTAATTTTGAACAAGTATTTGTTCAATCTTTGGCAGCTCATCTGCAAGTCCATCCTAGTGTAGCTTGGTGGATAACATTGAATCCATATGGGGGTGTGTGCTTGATATTTTAGGAAAAAGGAGAGCATGCGAGGATCTAGAATCAGTGACCTACATCACAAATGTATCACCAAAAATAACATCAGCTCCACATGCATATAGAAACCAACAATTAAAATACATGTTACACTAATAAAAAAATGAAATAGTAAAGAAATGAAAGTGAAATATAGGGAAGAAGGGTTAAAGAGATATGTTACAAAGGATGCCCCCATGGGCATCAGATATCACCATTGACGACCAATTTGAAAAATTGTCTGATCACTGGTAGATTTAACATTTTCATTGTCCAATTGGCTGAAGTAGAAAACAATTGATCCAACAAAATAATGGATGCCATAAGACCTGAGATGTCTGAAAAGTCCCTGTCCGGGATGACTCATTGAAGATCCTTTTCCAAGTTTTATCAACTTGGAGTTTCTCTTGAGAATAGACCACCCAAGAAACATGTGTCTTTATTTATTCAACCAAACTTCGAAGTCTAGCCAGCCTTGTAATTTTTATATGAATTTTAGAATTGGATTGTCATGGTGGAAGGACAACCACTGCTCATAATGATGTGGAATTGATAAACTGAGGTTGTCTTCCATTTTCCCATTATCTGTTATTAAGTCCTCTAATGGTTGAGAGATTGGAACTGGAACTGTCAATGAATCTGCTTTATTGTTTTCATCAAAGTTATTGAAGATATTCTGTGAAGAGATGGGTTCTTCGGGAGGAGGGTGGACATTTGAATTATCTGAATATTCAACAACTTCAAACTCAAATTCCTTTGTTTCTTCCTGAACGATTACTGACTCATCTATAGGCTCTTCTGAAATTTCTAGGGGAAATTCCCTTTCTTGTTCATTGTGAAGCTCAGGCTCTATAGGGTCCGAATATTCAACACAAGCTTCTGCCTCTGCAAGGCGAGCTTCCATGGCCCTTAATTGTTTTGCATAGATAAACTCCATAGGCCTGAATGACTTCCTTAAACTTCTTATTGGAATATGGTGACGCGTCTATCTTAGTATCTGGACTGATTGTGTTTATATCTAGAGGCTTCTTCTCCTTCCATTTTTCCATAAAAGCATCAATCAATTCATTGTAAGTTTTAACCTGTTTATCCTTAATTTCTGTAAACCAATCAAGATCATCGTTATCAAAAAATAAGATAAACAATTTTATTCCCACATCTTCATATAAGGCATTGCAACACCATTTATTAAAGCAATGGGAAACTTTCTTAACATGACGTCTAGCATCAACAACATTATTACTTTGAAAATAAGGCAAATTTTGTAAAGTTTTTTCTGGAATCACATGTGGATAACCACTTATTGCAGAAAAATCAATAGGTTTATAAAGATCATCCATTTCTAAACTAGATTTATAAAGCAAAAAGCAAAAAATTCTAACAAAAATGGATTGGGACCCAAAAATTATTAAGGATCCTACGAGAAGAAAGCTTGGCTAACCTCCTCCAAAAACCCTTTCCGATTCAAGGATGAAGCTAAGCAAACCATGAGTTCCTTCTTGCAGAATACTTTGTCAAATTATTTTGAAAGCCAGATGATCAAGTTTATTCTAAATAAACAAGAAGCATCAAACAAAGCAAAAACAAAAAGGAAAGCAAAAAGTCGTACTCTGGGAATAGAAAGATTTTATCCTTGGCAATGGCGCCAAAATGTTGTCACCTTTATAGACACCTGGGTGACGTGGAAGAAATATTCAATCCACTTGGTGTGTCCTTGGGGGAAAGCTTCGAGTCAAGATGTTGTCACCTGATCCTTGACTCCTTCGTTTAGGCCAACTCCAAGCGAAGCCAAGGGGGGTAGTCCCTAACAAAATACTATGGCTTAAGCTAATCTAAGCAAAGGAATAATTCTAGGAGTTTTATTGCAAGTAAAGACAAGTATATCAAAGTAAATATTACACTAGCAGCATATGCTACCCTTTCATTCATTATATTTATGATCGTCTAATAAGCTTGTTGTTTATTACTTGCAGATAAGTTATATCCTTTATCACATTTTGTGCAAGTATCTTATGTATTGGACATCTCTTTTCATCAAGATTTTATCTTATGAATGAATGAATATCATATGTTGCTAGTGTAAGCTTTACTTTGATATACTTGTCTTTGCTTGCAATAAAACTCCTAGAATTATTCCTTTTCTTAGATTAGCTTAACCCATAGTATTTTGTTAGGGACTACCTCCCTTGGCTTCGCTAGGAGTTGCCCTAAATGGAGGAGTCGAGGATCTAATGATAGCACCTTGACTCGAGACTTGCCCCCAAGGAGACACCAAGTGGATTGAAGATTTCTTCCGCATCACCCAAGTGTGTTTAAAGGTGGCAACATGAGGCATTGGATATTTTTGTCTTGGAAATTATTATAATAGAGCTCTACTCTACTGGAGGTTGCCCCCTCGAAGAGGCAAGTGAACATTGCTATCATTAATAAAGGTGCTCTTTCTAGTGCTATTCTGGTATTATTTTGATATTGTTCTGGATATATCATTGTTTTTCTGCCATTGCTTGCTAAATATTTTTGTTCTGCATATTATATTATATCTGGTATATTGCACATATCCAGGGTCAATTCCAGTAGGTGTGTGCGCTAGCTTTGCAAGCCCTATCATGTAGAGTTCCATCAATGGTTTATGGCATATTCATCCATGAGAAATGGACAAGATTCCATATTCAACAGATAATAGTTGGACATGTGATTGTGATCCACACCTCAAAGCAATTTATTGATGCATCTTCCTCTACTTCACCTCATGATCAAGATTTGTTAATATATGAATTGTACCAATTTAACTTTCTTATGCAGGATAACTCCAGGTGGAATTTGAACCCCTATGTCAAGGATATACAACTCAGGGCCTTCTCCTCATTGATTTACAATTAAGTAATTTGGAAAGAGGCGTCAACATTTTATGATAGGGCAGAAGCAAGCTCTAGTCTCCACATTCAAGACGAGTATCCTCTACCTATGATCATCTAGGAGGAATATTTTGGGTTATTGGGTGACCCTCGCACTGCAACCAGAATAAGGCAAAACCAACGCCTAGCTATTGTAGACTTTGAAGACAATGTGCACCATTATGCCTTAGAGGCTTTGATGGATTCTCATGAGAGGTGGGTAGGCTTACCAAATACCCTTAGGGAAAGGGATCCTACTATCTACCCTCTCTTCAATATTGCCATGTACCAAGCATAACTCTATGTGGATTCAATGAGGAGGCATGGTATTCGATGGATGGGGTTAAGATTTCATTACCCCCTCATTTGGTTTCCTACCAAGGTTTACCAGATCACTTTGCAGTGGGACGAGTTTAATGAGCTCGCGCAATGGACATAGGTGGAAAGGACTCTAGGCTTCTACACTTCAGAGTAATTTGGTCACCCAACTAACAACTGGAGTGACGTTCATGAGGGTCTTCCAGATATAGATTGATAGGTTGCATGGGGACATGCAAAAATTTTGGTAGGGGGGAATGATGGGCTCTTTATATGGTATATTTTTAACTTGTCACAACTTCCTTTACCTATCTAGAACCCTGGTAAAACCTTATATCCATCACAATAAATGGATACTTTACTGATAATTGGCTCTGTTATCCACCGATTTGTACTAGCTAGATTTGAATATGGGCCGCCAGAGATTGAGCAGACTGATGCTCAAAAGTCAGAGTTCATAGATTCAACAGGTCTATTAGACCACCTTTTTTTCCGCATTTCCATCCCTTCGAGGCATTGTAATAAATGACTTGAGCATGAAAGTTTTAAAATACTACTGGCCACCTAAGACATGGGCACGAGCATGCACTCTAGAGAGTTTTTTTTCACTAGTTAATTATTTTTTGCCTGTCTTTTCAAATGATTAATAATTTCTAAGTTTTTTCACTCAAAACTGACTCCAAAGCTAGAGTATGTGCTGATGGTTAGGCCTTGGCATGGTATAACCAATGTCTAGTGTCTAAATGTATATAATTTCATGCTAGGTCATGTCTATTGATTCATATGGAAATTTTGCTAGGTCCCCATAGGTGTTTTTTAATGTTTTAGTCAAATAAAAAATTTCCCGTAAAGCGGAATTTTTTAATGTAAGAGTCAATAAAGTGTAAAAAAATAGCATCAATCAATGTCAGATGCCATGTTTGTGCTCGTTTTCTAAGCCAGAGCACCCCCTAAACCCTTACTCCCCTTTTGTCTAGGCAAAAAGGTGATTTTAATCACTCAAAAATGTATTTTCTCTCAAAAAAGACAAAAAAGGGGCTTTAATTAAGTTTCCTAAAAAATAGGGGAGTTAGCAAACATGTCGGAAACATGTTTTTGACGTGTCTCGAGTCTTGAGTATAGTTGGTGGTGACTAATCCTAGTGAGGGCACATCTCCTAGCTGACATGGCACATGGGTGGAGATCCCAATGAGCCAGTGCGCATCCTCTTCATGGTTGGCACATTCTCAAGTGAGGGCGTTAATCCCAATGTGGCCACTCCACTTCCACTCACCTACCACCTCACTTCCACTTGCCCTTACTCCCACTCATCTCCCACTCACCCTCACTCCACTCCACTTCACCCACCTTCCACTCCACACTCACCAAATTTAGCTCATGTGCAACCCCACTTAGTTCATGTGCAACCCCACTTAGTTCATGCCAATGACTTGGAGTTTTCACCGGTTAGTGTATAAATCAATGTCGACCCTCCTCCCTTCATTCCAGTTGGAGCTTGGGTGACTTGATCACTTTGTATAATTTTTCTATTGAATCAAAGACTTTGGAGGTCGATATTTGGTGTTTGGTCTCACATGTGTGGATGGATTGTTAGCTTATGAGGTAATATCATTTCAAGTTTCTTTCTTGTATTTGGATGGTGGATATGGTAAGGGTATTGTTATCCAATTAGAATATATAGTTCTACTTGCTTGCTAGTCTATATATGTGTTTAATGCATTTGATGCTTATATTCTCATGTTGGGTTTTGTTTAAACTAACATGGAACAAAGTCTCTCTTGTAGGAAACATTGTTGTTTGCAAGTACTTGCGAGAAACTTGGAGCGTGAAAGGCCAACCTTTTGGAGATTCAAAGGAGCTTGGTTTATCCCTTTCTTTCTCTTAAAACACTTCAGAAAACCTTCCTCCCTCTTCCTCACACCAGAGAAGGACTCCATTGCCCAAGGGTTCTTGAGGCTCAAGCAAAAGGCTCCACAAAATCAAAAAAATTCTTCATCTTTCTCTCTTTCTTGGATTGCATGGATAACTAGATCAGTTTTCAATTTATTATCTTCTTTCTAGTGTTTGCATGCAAGATCTAGATCTATTTCTAAGTTTATTGCTAAATCTAAGTCTATATCTAGTTTTTATTAGCAATTTTCTGAATTTTCTTGCCATTTTTTTAAGTAAAAGTTGTTTGTTTTTCTTTGATATCTAGTCATTTGAGCATTATAATTTTCTATTTTAGGACAGCAAACAGAAACACTCAAAAGAGGACTTAGTTAGATTCTTTAAATCTCTGAAAAAGTCTCAAAAAATTGTCCTTTTAGTGCCTATTTTTTTGTGAAAAATCCTTAAAATTTCTATTTTTAATTTGTGTTTGCATGTCACTTTCTGCCAATTCTAATAATATTTCCTTGCTGGTTTTTAGCAGGTCCTTCTCGGCACAAGGGAGATTTTGACCTCTTCGGGACCCAAGATCGAATATTTTTCACTCCAAAACCCGACCCTTGAAAACCAAGACTCAAGGAGTCTTTTTGTAATAGTTAGTTTAGTGATAGATCCAGTTCCATAAGTATCCAAATAAAAGGCTAAAGAGAAAAGAAGAAAAGAGAGTCACCCTCTCAAAGTTGTAATAGGCTAATAAAAACGGGCCTTTGGTGCCCAATTTCTTCATCCCCATTAGGGGGATTGGTGGTGTTGTGTATTTTGCTTTCCTGGCAAGTTGTTATTGTTTTATGTTCTAAACAACACAAAGCTAAAAGGAATTCACATCACCTAAACTATTTAATAAAATAATCACAAAGTTAGATCAGTTTTATTTTTCATAGAATACTAATTGCTAGATTAGTTCATTTTTGCAAATATATTGGAATAAACCCCAGTCGCTCAACCGTGTATGCAATCCCACTGCTACTTTTGGGTGGCTTTGGAGATCCAAAAACGGACCTAAGCAGCGGATGCTAGTATTAATAGGGAAATCCACTTTGTTGTGCTATTCGTCTAAGACCTCTGCATATGGGTGGAGTGTGTTAAGTCAGGGGGGATACTCATTAATGAGATTCATTCTCTCCTCTTTTGGACCTATGACACACCCGATCGATACGTCTCTAAGATTTTTGAATAGCAAGTAAAGTGGGCCAAATACACTATTGCACACAAAGAGTGGGGACCTTGACTTCAATCCCCACTTCACGGTTTCAAAGACTTGTTTAAAAATACCATAATAAAATTCTCAAGTGTGTATAAGGCGGAAACAGTTTTTGGCGCCGTTTCCAGGAATAAATCTTTCTATTCTTGGAATACGACCTTGTTTTTCTTTTTGTTTACTTTACTTTGTTTTTTATGCTTGTTGTTTATTAGATTTAGACTCAATCATCTGGCGACTCCACTAAATTCCAATTTGACTAGGTATTCTACAAGAAGGAATTTAGAAGACTTAGTTGACTTCATTCCTAAACCTGAATAGGTTTATAGAAGGAGGTTAGACAAAGCATCTTCTCGTAGAATCCTTAGCCATTTAGGATTTGAGTTCATTTTTTATATCCACTTGCTTTTTGTTAGTGATAGTTTTATTTCAGAAATGGCAATTTATGATCATTGTGATTTTTCTGCAATCAATAATTACCCTCATGCTATTCCCAAAAAGGCAATCGAAAAATTACCAAGTTTTCAAGGAAACAATGCAATAAATGATAAAACACACATTAAGTCTTTCATGAGGTGTATTAATAAATGGTGTGCTGCACATGACCACGAAGATGTAAAACTAAAGCTCTTTGTTCTTTCCTTAGAAGATGATGCTTTAGACTAGTCCGAAGACATTCCAAACAACAAGTTCAAGCCATTAAAAGATCTCTTAGATGCCTTCACTAAGAAATGGGGGGAGAAAAGAGATCATCGTCACCTGTTGGCAACCCTCAACACAATAAGGAAGAATGAGAACGAAACTATGGATGAATTTAACAAAAAATTGAACGAGTTAGTTTTAAGCATGCATATAGATACCAAGCCTCTGAATAATTCCATCTTAATCTATTACATTGAGGAATTTGGTGGGGAAATGAGGTATCAACTAACAGATAAGGAACCCGCCAACCTTAAAGCAGATCAGGATATAACAATAAAGATTGAAAAAAATATGCAAGCTTCAGGAAAGTCAAATATTCCAGGTTTCTCAAGGGGTAGTTCTTCTAGGCAAACAAAGTCTAAAGAGAAAGTTGCAACTCCCGATAATAAAGATCCTAATTTCGACCCTTTAAAGGTCGCAACAGAAATGGTAAAAAGAATGGAGGCAACTCATGCTACTCAGCTTAGTGCTTTGCAAAATAGGTTGATAGCTATGGAGAGGTCTCAGTCTCAGAATAATAGATTCCAACCTAGACCTAATAATGATAGGTGGCCAAAAAAAGTCCTCCTCAAGATCAAAGGCCACCTAATCAGTTGGAATCCAATAATGTGGTAAATGAAGAAATACCACCCTTTTGTAAAGCATGTGAATATTTTCATGAAGAGTCTACATGCCTAGTATTTTGTCAAATAAATGAACAAGGCCTTCCTTCAACAAACAATTTTGTGGGACAATCAAGAAACTCTAATCACATAAACAACTTTGGTGAAGCTCACCCATTATCAATGGACTATTGGGTTCAAATGCAAGAAAGAAGTGAGCAATCTAATGAGGTGATTGAAGAGTTTGAAAATGTTACAAAGCTATATGGACATAAGCCCACAAATGAGTAGATTTTGGACATGGCCAGGCATAAAGGAATAGTCTACCAAAGGAAAGGAAAAGATGGAACAAACAAATCTCAAGCTAACTTTCCCAAGGTAACTACTCCTCCAACTACTCCAATTATTGATCTAACTATTGATTTAGGTAATTGGATTTCAAGTGTAAAAGTTTTGGTTCCAGTGTCAGATATTTTAAAGATACCTTCACAGAAAGAAAGACTTCTCCAAGCAATAAATGTTCCAAATAATAAAGTGGTTGTAAAAAATCAAGAAAAAGTAAAGGAACATCATGAAGATCCTCTAGTGGTTTTGACTAGCAGAGATAGAACCAAAGAAGAAAATCCTCCCTTCTTTGTGTCCTTAGAAATAAATGATCAGTGGTTACATAATTGCATGTATGATTCTGGTGCTTCATCCAATATCATTACTCAGGGAATTATGCAAATATTGGGCCTTAAAGTTACAAGGCCTTATCACAATGTGTGTGCCATGGATTCCAGGAAAATTGAAACTCATGGAATTATCATAGATTTGCCAGTCAAGCTAGCTTTCCACCCAAATTTTGAATTTAAAATGGATGTACTTGTTACTGATGTGTCATATTATTGGGGGATGCTTCTCTCTAGAAAATGGGGAGCTCACATGGGGGGTTGCCTAAATATGGATTTAACTTTTGCAACTATTCCATACCCTCCTCCATCAACTGATAATTTCAAGCTCTTTAGAGAAACAGAAAGAAAGTATCATATTGAATATCCTAAAGAGCCATTCAATGAGTTCTTATGCCAAATGTCTGACATGGGTAACTTTTCTATATGTTCTAACTTCCTAGAACCAGCTGAAGAAATATTCAAAGATGAAAAAGTAAGTAATAAGGCTTGGAAGATGAAATTTGATGGAGCCCACTCAAGATCAGGCAAAGGAGCATGGATTGTCTTAAAGTCTCCATCTGAAAAAACTTATAACTTTGCATTCAGACTTGAGTTTGATGCAACAAACAATGTGGCCGAGTATGAGGCACTTTTTCTTGGTTTGGAAATTGTTAAGGATATGGTTATCAAGATTCTAAATGTTAAAGGTGATTCAAACTTAGTAATTCTGCAAGTCAAAAATAAATATGCATGCAAAAGTGAGAGGATAAGAAGATACATAAATGCCATTTAGGATACTATAGAGCTCTTTGATTCTATAGATTCCATTGCAATCCCTGGAGATCAAAACAGCTTGGGTGGCAGTTTGGCAGTAGCAACTTCTACCCTCCAACCCTCAGAAGATCTAATAAAAGGAAAAAGAAAAGGAAAGTTGGAAATAATCTTTAGGCCTTCAATCCCAAACAATATTGATCATTGGCAAGTTTTCAAGGATGATGAACAAATCTTAAGGTTCATCCATAATGTTCAGGAATTCTCATGTTTCAATGGCAGTTACGAAGAGGAGGGGAAAGATTATGTCGATGAAGATAATCCAATAAAAAATCCAGTTCCTAGAGGAACAACTTCCTTAGAAAATATTTTTGACAGGCATGATATGTATAAAAAGAAAAAAGAAGTAGTAAAGCCTGGAAATTATACTGAAATAAACATTGGGACAGAGGAAGTCCCAAGGTTCATAAAATTGGAAAAGGAACTTCTGAAAAGGAAAGAAAGGAATTAATAAGTCTGGTCCAAGAGTATAGGGATGTATTTGCCTTCACATATGTGTTGATATTTTGGTACCTTGGAAAGTGGTCCCCATGTGCTTATGAGTCTCTAAGCACAAAGGGGGAGACTATTACCCTTATAATTTACTTTATGATTCTAATTTCACTTTGACTTAGGAGATTTAAGTCAAAAATGAAATATGTCACTTAAGTCATAAAGTGACGATTAATTCACAAAGTGAGTGAATTAATAGACATAAAGCAACTAAGGAAAGTGGGTTTCCTTAGTGAGATTTTTGTATGAGATCTCACCCATTAATTAGACTTAGCTAGATTGGATCTAGGTCATTGATCTATTAGGGCTTGGCCAAAGGAGGCTAAAGGAGGGTATAGTGTATTTTTGAGATTCATTCTTCACTTGTGAGTTTTGGAGAGGAAGAGGAGAGGGCACATTTATCAAGGAGAGGAGGGCACACTTGTATGAGAACTTGAGGAGGAAGCTTGTGTTGGTTTGAGGGAGCTTGGAGAAGCCTTCCATGGAGGCATGGATACATTTCTAGAGGAGGGCACACACATTTGATGGAGGGCATATTTGCTAGAGAGGAGGGCGCAACCTTGAGAGGAGGGGCACATTTCTAGTTGGAGGAGCTCTACCCATTACCTATTGGCTCACTCCCATGGTCTTGGATTACTCTTGTGCTATGGAGGAAGCCCTATGGAGTGAGGGCGCATGAGTCTAGAGGAGGAGGCACATTCTATGGAGGTAGGCACATTTGCTTGAGAGGAGGGAACATTCTTGAGAGGAGGGCTCATCAAGAAAGGGTTTGGCCTATTCTTTGTGGGTTCTCACTAGTAGAGAGGAGGCGCACTTCATGAGGAGATGAGGGTGCTTGGCTAGGGAGGATTCACTCCTTATTTGATTTTTTGCATGTGTGGGGGGTGCACCATCACTCGGAGGAGGTTTTTATGTTGAGAGGGAGACTACTTCAAAGGCAAGGACAAAGACAAGGCAAGTTCAGAGGAAAGCAAGAGCAAAGGCAAAGCAAAGGATCAGGATACAGACAAAGGCAAGCAAGAGGAAGAGGGCTCACCAAGGCAAGGGGCGCCTTACTTCACAAGGCTTGTGGGAAATTCTTTGAGGAACTCCAAGGCACCAGAGAGTGGTTGTTATAGTACTAGGTTAACTTGTTTATGTTTCATGTGTTGTACATATGTTTCAGGTTTTCTTTGAGGCCTTCTATATACATATATTCCAAACTGATTTTCCCCAGGGGAGGTTTTAACCAGGGTCATGTTGACCAAAAATACCTATCAAATTTATGCATGCTTAGAAGTGTAGATCAACATTTTAAATTTCAAAGATCTAGAGGTAGTGTTATGTGTTTTAATGTATTATGCATGTGCTAACATTGAGTAAATAAAACATTTGCAAGGGCACCTTAAAAGAGCTCTTAACCATCAAATATTGAGCAAAAAGTTGGGTGACTGTTTGCTATCCTAAAACAACAAGAAAATACAACCACACGGTTGAAACTTAGAGCCATACTAAGGTCAAGGACAGACCTTAGGTGTAAGCCTCATAGGACCTCAAAAAATCTACAATATGATGAGCTCAAAGCCTATAAAGAAGATGTGTTTTAACATACTATCCCCCTAGAGGAAGACACAAAACCTTTCTACCAAAAACTTAGGAAAATAAATCCTAAGTTAACACCATTGGTTCAAGTTGAGCTTAAAAATATGTTGGATGCTGGCATCATTGCTCCAACAAGGCATTCTTCATGGTGTTATAACTTAGTTGTTGTTAGAAAGAAAAATGGGGGAATAAGACTATCCATTGATTTAAGAAATTTAAATCTAGCACGCATTAAGGACAATTACTCCCTACCCAACATGGAGACCCTACTGCAAAGGGTAACTGTTAAGTTTTTCTATGCTAGGCTCAAGCATGAGATTTATTTCATGTTAGCATTTACTTGAACCATGAACAAATGCAACTACACAATTTACAAGTGTTGCAATAACCAAGATCACAAGAAGAATAACCATGCACAAGAACACAAGAAATATCCTGGGAAAACCCTTCTCAACAAGGGAGAAAAACCCAACAATCCTTTGCTCTATTCTCAAGAGAAGATCCTCCAACCATGAAACCCTAATGCACACAAGACGGTGCTCTACTACCTTGAAACTTGTGCCCAAGAGAGGTGCATACTTCATCCCTAGAAATGTACTTGCTGAAATTTCCAAATGTCAAGTGACTTGTGTGTTTCCTCAATGGGGAAATCACCTTTATTTATACTAGACTGGACAGACCAAAAGTGGTGTCTATTGGAACAATAGGGCCGACCTCAATAACTCAGAAAATAATTAAGTATTACAATAAACATTAATTATCTTTCACATATGGTGGGGTCAACCTGTACCCTTTACATCACAATTAGAGTTATAGGTAAATATTACTCTCAAACAATATAGAAAAGGATCCACACATCTACTAGAACTCAGCCACTAGGGACATGTCCACCTGTGCTCAACCACAGGGACATCCTACTCAACATATCTCTATCTCACTGAGTCCACGGGACCATCATCTGGAGTACCATCTCAACCCTGACTCAACGGAGTCCATAAGGCAGGAGACCACACGTCATAACAACTCAGTCTAGAGTCTGACGCACACCCATCACATGGGAACCTTCACCCCACATAGGGGTACACATAGTCTCATCTCAATCCAGAGAGGAATGACACACCCATCTCATGGGCATCCTCACCCCACACAGGGGCACACATTGTCTCATCTCAATCCAGAGAGGAACGACACACCCATCACATGGGCTCTCTCACAGGTCGACTCAGTCTTAGAGGAGAACATGTCCTGGAGGATGTCTCATGAAGCTATAATCATCAACACTCCCTCTCAGCTAGGGAGGCATTCTCCACCAAGCCAAGTCTCTCATGGAAGTACTCAAACTTCGTCTTGGCAAGCGAATTGGTGAAGATATCTGCAATCTGCTCATGTGTAGGAAGGTATTGCACGTGTACTGCTCTCCTCTGCACCATGTCTATGATATAATGATATTTTATCTCAATGTGTTTCGATTTATCATGAAACACAGGGTTATCAAAGAGCTTCACACAACTCTGGTTATCACAATGAATAATGGTAGAATCCATCTCATGATCAAAAAAATTTGTTAGGAGCTTGCGAAGCCACACTGCTTTGCGGACTGCCACACTCCTTTGCGGACTGCCACACTCAACGCTATATACTCTTCTTCTGCGGTACTCAAGGCCACATAGCTCTGTTTCCTGCTGCACCAGGAAACCATGGAATACCCCAAGGTAAAACAACAACTGGATGTGCTCTTCCGGTCCATTGTGCTCCCTACCCAATCAACATCGACATATCACTGCAATCTCATGTCTACACTAGAGGCATATCTCAGGCCATATCCAACTGTTCCTTGTAGATATGCAAATACATGCTTCGTTGTTATCCAGTGAGTTTTTGTTGGCCATGTATCACGAATCCATCTGGTTGCTCGATGTAAGCTTCTTCCTCAATCTCACCATTGAGAAAGGTTGTCTTTTCATCCATCTGATGTAGTTTCCAACCCATAGATGCAACTAGTGCAATGATAGTACAGATGGAAGTGTATCAGGATACTAGAGCAAATGTCTCATCATAGTCAATTCCCTCCACCTCTGAATCCTTTGGCTACAAATCTCTCTTTGTATTTATCGACACTTCCATCAGTTTCATGCTTGATCTTATAGATCCACTTTGAAGTTACTACAAACTTCCCTTCTAGTCTCGAAACAATATCCCACACATCATTTTTTAAGATGAACTGATATTCTTCTGCCATGGCATTTTTCCATACCTACTAACTTGTTTCTTCCCCATGACAAGAAGACTTGATATCAATGATGTGGCTCATGGATGAAAAATAGCTCGAAAATATCTTTGGTCTCTTGCTCTCTCAGAATGTGCCTTGAGGAGCTGCATGTCCCTTTGCCTCTTGCAGAATTTGTCGAGCCCAGGTAGGTCTTTTATGGCCTGTTGCAATGTCTCTGGGAACATCAATTGGAGCAATTGGATCAACTAGAACAACTGTATCAACTGGAATAATGGTTGTCTCCCCCTGAACTATTGAAGGGGAGAAGGTATTGTCTCTCCCTTCTTATCAAATAGTTTGTCTCCCTCTGAGTCAAGTGACTCCCTCTGACGTCTGAAGGATAGACATCTTCCTTTTTCAGTGTTGCTAACCTGGAGATATCTCATGTCTTCTCATGTCCTCTACTGACTCTACAATATTTTGATGGCCTCCCGTACTAGGATAATAACCAAGATGACCTTCCATAGGGATAACAATCAAAATGGCCTCTTGTACTAGGATAATAACCAAGCAAGAAAAAAATTGGACTCTCGTACCAAGGATAATGGTCCAAGTCATGAGGGCTCCCACACTAGGGATAATACCCTTCATTATCAAAATGCAAGCAATTTCAGAGTACTGATTAAATCAAATAAGGAATGTAGTACAAAAAATTACCCTAGTCTACAATCATGCTCAATCTTTTATTTGGTCTTCCTGAGAAAGGTTAGAGGAAGAAATCCTCATCTCTCATGTCTTCATCTTTCTGAGGTGGGTCTGGATCTATGTTAGCAGTGGAAGCATATTGTCTTCCTCTCTTCCTGGTAGGACAATTTCTCGCAATGTGTCCATACTTGTCACATCTGAAGCACTGGATCTTTGACATGTCTTTTCTTTGATCATAACCTGAAGCTGATGAAGTCTTCTCATCTTTGAATGTTTGCTTGAATTTTATTTTACTTATTCCTCCTTTCTTTGTATGAAGTGCAAGAGCATGATTTTCATCATGAGGGGAGTCTTCCACTCCTCTAGCTATAAGTATGATTTCTTCTTGGGTACAGTCTGTCCACAGATGATCAAAAGTAGGTAGTTGTTCTCTACCACTGATACCTTGAAGAAATGATTCCCAATGTTTTGGAAGATTATTGAGAGTGGTCAAAACAAGTGCTCTGTCTGATATGATTTCTCCAATGGGACCTAGTTGATCTCTGATCTATTACATCTCCATGAAGAAGATAGAAACGATGTCTCCTTTTGTCATCTTGATAATTTGAAGCTGGCCCTTCAATGTAAGAGCTCTAAGGGTGTTTTTACTCTCAAACATATTCTTCAATTCTTCATACATTTCATAAGTTGTCTTCATGTTGGAAATACGAGGCAGGAGATGATCTCTTACTAAGTAGATGATTATCTTCCTTGCCTTGACGTCATCTTCCTTCCTTTTCTTCATCGGTAGTTGTCTCTGGTAGATATTTTTGTATCACCCACAATAAATCTTCCTCTTCAAGAGTGATCTGAAGTCTTGACTTCCAGGAACTAAAGTTGCTTGATCCATCAATCCTATCTTCCACCAAGGTTTTGTTCATCATATTTTTAGATTCTTCACAAACCCTTACCAACTGGGCTAGGAAACCTAATGGCTAGGTTAGGCTAGAAATCTTAGGTTTCGTTGGGATTATGAGTGCCAACAATAAGCCTTGAAAGTCAGAAGAACACTAGTGAGATGAAAAGCTCCTTAAATGAGCTGCATAAACCCTAAATCTGAATTTTCTGCAGAAAATTGCGAAACCCTAGGGCCAAAAATCTGTTAATGTTTAAGCCATTATTATAGTTCTTTGCATTTCAATAGATAACAACAATATAAGACAAGATCACTGAGAAATACACAATCACAAGAGACACAACATTTATCCTGGGAAACCCTCTAGGAGAAGAAAACCCAACAAAACTTCCTTATTATAGATAGCCAATACAATGCAAGGAGATAACTCAAACAAGTACATAATGTCCTCTCCCAAAGATCTCTCTCTCTCTCTCTCTCTCTCTCTCTCTCTCTCTCTCTCTCTTCTCCAACTGCAACTCTTAAATTTGTCTCTCAATGAACAAGTGAGTGTGTGTCTAAGTGAGGCACTAGCCTCCTTATTTATACAAGACTGACACGTGTGGGAGTGTCCTTTCACTGGCAGGGCCGACTTCTTCTCCTGGGTAGTTATAACCACCTATATTATATTCCGGGGCCTCTTTGATATATTATGGGGCTGACTTCTCTTTCTTCCTATTACAATTACATTATGACCAATCTGCAAAAAGGGATTTGGTCCTTTTACAATAGCCGACATGATCAATCCACAATGGGGATTGATCCAATAAATAATATATCAAATAATAATAAGAATACACTTTGCAATTACATTATTTCAACACTCCCCCTTAACAAGAATGGTATTCTTCAATAGCATCAAACAAGAGAGAGGCCTTTATCATCAACAACATTAGGAGGACAACATCATCAATATCATCTTGGAACACTGACTGGCATATCTATAAATCATCATAAGTTTTCTTCATCGGCAGCATCGTCATTCTCAAAGGAATGCAATCATCATCTGCATCAATATGTATTAGTATAAAACCAATACATCATCATCATCACAACACGAGGTTGTCTTATCATAATACAGGACTGGCTTTACGTCACAACTGTAAGGTTGGAAGCTCAGTACTCGTCTTGCTTTACATCACATCAATTAAGCTGGAAGAAAGATACTAGACTGGCTTTACGTCACAACTTCTCAAGTTGGAAGCACAGTACTAGTCTCATCTCAACGTCTTGCTTTATGTCACAACACTCAATATGGGAAGAAAGATACTAGACTAGCTTTATGTCACAGCTTCTCAAGCTGGAAGCACAATATTAGTCTCATCTCATCGTCTTGATTTACGTCACAACCATCAGGTTGGAAGCAAGATACTAGACTAGCTTTACGTCACAACTTATCAAGATCGAAGCACAGTACTAATCTCATCTCATTGTCTTTCTTTACGTCACAACCATCAAGTTGGAAGCAAGACACTAGAATGGATTTACGTCACAACTTCTCAAGCTGGAAGCATAGTACTAGTCTCATCTCATCGTCTTGCTTTACGTCACAACCATCAGGTTGGAAGCAAGATACTAGACTGGATTTACGTCACAAATTCTCAAGCTGGAAGCACAGTACTAGTCCCATCTCATCGTCTTGATTTACATCACAGCGATGAAGCTGGAAGCAAGAGATATCTCATCACAACAACTACTCCCCCTTTCGAGGAAGTTCCTTTCGGATTATACCAAGATTATCTCGAAAGTGCTCAAACTTTACACGAGATAGAGGCTTGGTCAACACATCAACAACTTGTTCATCCATGCTAACGTACTGGAGATTTAAGGCTCCTCTCTACACCATGTCATGGATGTAATGATAACGAATCTCTATGTGCTTCGACCTATCATGGAATACAACATTCTCTGTCATCTTTATGCAGCTCTGGTTGTCACATAGGATCGTGGTTTCTTCCATCTCTAGGTCAAATACACTAGTCATCAACTTTCGAAGCCATATAGCTTCGCAGCTGGAAAAACATGCAACAATGTATTTTGCTTCCGCTGTGCTGAGAGCAATGCTGGATTGCTTCCTACTCTGCCACAAGATCATGGCTGATCCCAAACTGAAACAATATCCTAAAGTGCTTTTCCTGTCAGAAACACTTCCTGCCCAATCTGAATTAGTGTACCCACTCAATGTGAAATCATGATCTCCATCATAATTGAGACCACAATCTAATGTACCCTTAAGGTACCTCATCACATGTTTTGCAACCATAAGGTAAATATGTTTGGGTTCTACCAGAAATTGACTCAAGGTGTTCATGGCAAAACAAATGTCTGGTCTGGTGTTCATCAGGTACATCAACTATCCAATAATCTATTTGTACAGTGTGGCATCAATCAATTCTGATGAAGTATCGACCACCAGCTTCATCTTTGTTTCCATGGGAATATTCATGGGCTTGCACTCTAACATGTCAAATATCTTCAAGATTTTGATTGCATACTTCCCTTGGTTAAGGAAGATCCTCTCTGGACTCTACCATACCTCAAGACCTAAGAAATAGTGCATTAGGCCAAGGTCTTTCATCTCAAATTCTGAAGCGAGTCTCTTCTTACATTCGATGATGAGATTTTCTTCTCTAGTTAACAATAAGTCATCCACATATATCAATAGTATCACTGGCTCATCGTTCATAACCTTGAAGTAGAGGTTAGAATCTACTTTACTCTTGGTGAATCCCAAGCTCGTCAGAAATTTGTCTATTCGGCCATACCAAGCTTTAGAAGATTGCTTCAATCCGTACAAGGCTTTCTTCAACTTGCAAACATGAGACTTCCTGTCTTCAACTTCAAATCCTTGAGGTTTCCCTATATACACTTCCTCTTCGATAACACCATTTAGGAAAGTTGTCTTTACGTCCATCTGGTGTAACTTCCACTTCATCTTAGTTGCAAGGGCTATGATGGTTCTGATCGAAGTGTATCTAGCTACATGAGAGAATGTCTCTTCATAGTCAATGCCTTATTTTTTAGAAAAGCCATGAGCTACAAATCTTGCATTATACTTCTCAATACTTCCATCTGCAACATGTTTTATTTTGAAGAGCAATCTAGACGATACCACATCCTTGCTATTTCGTCTGGGAACTATTTCCCATACATCGTTCTTTATTATGGATTGGTATTCTTCTGTCATGGCATCTTCCCATTATTTCTTATGAATGGATTCTTCAAAGCAGGTAGGCTCCTTTTCTAGGAGATCACACATCAAAGCCATATAACTGGAGAATGGATTAGGTTTCTTCACATGTCTTGTGGTTCCTTCGGGAACACCATATGTCTCTCCATATTGAATAATCTCTCTAGCCCAAGTTGGATTTCTTTTATGGGAGATTTTCATCTGAGGAGGTTCTTGAAACTCTACTATGTCATGATATTATAGAATTTCCTCATCAGGGGAAGTTACGACTTCCCTCACTGGTTCAACAGCTCTGGGAACCTCCCTCACTGATTATGCAACTCTAGGGATTACGGGTTCCTCTTCATATACCTCTTTAAGCTGACATTTTCTTGATTTCTTGAGCACTGCATCTTCATCAAAGGTCACACCCCTGTCAATCTCAATTTGGTGGTGACCTAGTATATAGATCCTGAAGGCCTTGGAGACCCCACAGTATCCCACAAATAGTCCCTTCTTTCTTGAGGGTTCCAACTTGTTTCTTTTCTCTTTCGGTATATGTATAAATACTGGGCAGACAAATATTTTGTGATGGCTTACCTCTGGCTTCTTTTCGGTGAAAATATCTTCTGAGGTATTGAACCCAAGGGCACTATGGGACAATCAGTTTTGCACATATACGATTGTCATTGCTGCTTCTATCTATAAGCACATAGGAAGATCTTGATCGTGGATCATGGTCTTCACAGCTTCCATTATCGTTATGTTCTTTCTTTCAGCCACATTGTTTTGCTGAGGATTATAGGGAGTAATGAGTTCCCTCTTGATCCAAACATCTTTGCAGAAGTTCACGAACTCTTTTGAGGTGTATTCTCCTCCATTATCTGACCTGATTATTTTGATATTTCTTTCAGAAAGATTCTCTATCAAGGCTTTGAATTCCTTGAACTTGTTGAACACTTCATCTTTAGATTTCAAAACATACAACCAGGTCTTACGAGAATAATCATCAATGAATGATACATAGTATACATACCCACTCATGGAGGACGATGGCATTGGGCCACACACATCTGAGTGGATGATTTCTAGGACTCCTTATGCTTTGTTGTCTCTATTAGGAAAAGGGTTCTTGATGTTCTTCCCTTGTTCACATCCATTTCATACATCTTCATGATCAACCTTGAGTTCTGGTAAACCTGTGACAGCTTTGCATATGTATGGTAGTGCCTTGTAGTTAATGTGAGCTAATATTCTATGCCAAAGTTCACATGAGTTTTCAATGGCATGGGTCATGGAAGCTTCTGCGTGACCCTTTAGATTATATAAGCCATTTTCTTCACTTCCAATGATGATTTCTTCATTTAAGGTTTCTCCTTTAGAACGTTTCCTTCTGCAACCTTCACTATAGCTTCCTCAGGGTTATTACCTGTGACCTGGAGCAAGGTCAACAAAACAACAAGCAAGAATAATATCCTTTTGATAATATAAAGCAATAGCACGAACAATCATCACAGTAGCTCCTTTAAAGCTATCACTTGTAATTTGTCTGAAGCAAAGATTAAAGGTAAGGAATACAATACGAAATGAGGCCAACACTCTCATAGTGTTGTGATCAAACATGGCAACCTGGAACTAACACACAAGATTCTTCCTAGAGGATGTGTTAGTTGTATCAGACAAATGATTACATTAAGCATTTACCTCTATATGTTCACATGCTATCAAGTATGATACTTTACAAAGACTGCTATCTCAACTATAGTCATCAACTTGTCATGTGTACCTTTGAATATTATTAACTTGATTAATCAAACCTGGATCCTTGTCCTTAGGAATGAGTGCTTGCTTTTCTTCCGAGACTCCTTCACTCAAGATTACGAGTGCTTTCTTCAACCTGTCTTCTGTACTAAGACAATACGTTATCTTGACAGAAGGTTGGGTTAGAGGATAAGCTCTATGATCTCAACTTTTAATCCATCTAATACCTTGACTCAGATTTTGATCAAAGGTTAGAATGATGGTCATAGCTACAACATGCAACACTGATCAAAATAATGTCATAACAAATAGATGCATATTAGAATAATCAAACCTGAGTTGCATTATTCTTCTGAATGTGTTGGATCTTGAGATCCTTCTGGATCTATGGCAAGAGATCCCTTCTCCTGCAAATACTCTTTAAATTTTAACCATTTAAACATATGTGAGTACATACCTATGATAGAATTTGCAGGTAGTGGAATCATCTGGAAGCAACGGTAATCATTACAAACTCTTAAAAACTTCAAGGGTGACTGCAACTGCAACTGCAGCTTAGGGTTTTATGAGGAAACCCTAATTTTTTAAACTTCGAATTTTGAAATTCTGATCCAGGGGATAGATGCGCCAAGATGAGGTGAGTAAGATGGTGCAGTCAGATTTATGAAAATCCAACTTTTACCCCCTCAAACTTGATCTACTGATTTCTGGATTGGTGCTTCTGCTTTTCTAGTACTCTGGTACTTCTGGTACTCTGGTTTTCTGGTACTTTGTGAAACTAGGGTTTCACTTTCCAGGAGATCTAGCCACTGAAAAGGTGCACTGAAGGTGCTAAAATGATCCTTGAGGGAGGGCACACTTTTCTAGATGGTTTTAGGGATGAAATACCTCACCAACAAAAAACCCTAATTTGCATGTACGACAATAGTGACGTTTTTCACTTTTCTCTTGTGAAAGATGCTCTCTTCATCTTGGCTCTGATACCATGTTAATGTTTAAGGCATTATTATAGTTCTTTGTATTTCAATAGATAACAACAATATAAGACAAGATCACTGAGAAATACACACTCACAAGAGACACACCATTTATCTTGGGAAACCCTCTAGGGGAAGAAAACCCAACAAAACTTCCTTATTATAGATAGCCAATACAATGCCAAGAGATAACTCAAACAAGTACATAATGTCCTCTCCCAAAGATGCACCTCTCTCTCTCTCTCTTCTCCAACTGCAACTCTGAAACTTGTCTCTCAATGAACAAGTGAGTGTGTGTCTAAGTGAGGTGCTAACCTCCTTATTTATACAAGACTGGCACGTGTGGGAGTGTCCTTTCATTGGCAGGGCCAACTTCTTCTCCTAGGTGGTTATAACCACTTTTATTATATTTCAGGGCCTCTTTGATATATTATGGGGCCGACTTCTCTTTTTGCCTATTACAATTACATTATGACCAATCCGCAAAAGGGGATTTGGTCCTTTTACAATAGCCGACATGATCAATCCACAATGGGGATTGATCCAATAAATAATATATCAAATAATAATAAGAATACACTTTGCAGTTACATTATTTCAACAAAATCCAAAATTCTTGGAATTGCAATCGGAAGCTTATTGGAGGTGTGCTGAAGGAGGTCATACACTCCTATGTAATTTTTAGCCCCAACGTTTCAGTATTAAGTGTTGGAACACCCAAAAAGGAGAGGTTCGTACGGATTTCTGGAAACCCTAGAAGGTCGTACAATTCTGCAGAAGAGCGAGGACGACTTGTTTGAAGCTTGTGCAATGGCTTCTTTGAGACCTAAGCTCTGATACCATGTTAAGTTTTGATATGTGAGGCTCAAGAATGAGGTTTATTTCATTTTAGAATTTACTTGAACCATGAACAAATGCAGTTACACAATTTACAAGTGCTGCAATAACCAAGATCACAAGAAGAATAACCATGCACAAGAACACAAGAAACATCCTGGGAAAACCCTTCTCAACAAGGGAGAAAAACCAACAATCCTTTGCTATATTCTCAAGAGAAGATCCTCCAACCATGAAACCCTAATGCACACAAGAGGGTGCTCTACTACCTTGAAACTTGTGCCCAAGAGAGGTGCGCACTTCAGCCCTAGAAATGTTCTTGCTGAAATTTCCAAATGTCAAGTGACTTGTGTGTTTCCTTAATGGGGAAATCACCTTTATTTATACTAGATTGGACAGACCAAAAGTGGTGTCTATTGGCACAATAGGGCCGACCTCAATAACTTAGAAAATAATTAATTATTACAATAAATATTAGTTATCTTTCACATATGGTGGGGTCGACCTGTACCCTTTAAATCACAATTAGGGTTACAGGTAAATCTTACTCTCAGACAATATAGCAAGGGATCCACACATCCACTAGTGCTCAGCCACTAGGGACACGTCCACTTGTGCTCAGCCACAACGACGTCCTACTCAACAGATCTCTATCTCACTGAGTCCACAAGAGAATCATTTGAAGTACCATCTCAATCCTGACTCAACTGAGTCCACAAGGTAGGAGACCACACGTCATAACAACTCAGTCCAGAGTCTGACGCACACCCATCACATGGGCACCTTTAACCCACACAAGGGTACACATCATCTCATCTCAATCCAGAGAGGAATGACACACCCATCTCATGGGAATCATCACCCCACACAAGGGCACACATCATCTCATCTTAGTCTAGAGAGGAATGACACACCCATCACATGGGCACATCCAACACATGGGCCCTCTCACAGGTCGACTCAGTCTCAGAGGAGAACGTGTCCTGGAGGATGTTTCACGAAGCTGTAATCATCAACAGTAACTGGTTCTAAAATTATGTCCATGTTAGATGGCTTCTATGGTTACAACCAAGTGTTGGTGAAGGAGGAGGATCAAAATAAAACAACCTTCACCACACCTTGGGGCACTTTTGAGTGCTTAAGGATGCCTTTTGGCTTACTAAATGCAGGTACTACCTTTCACAGGGCCATGGATTTTGCCTTACATGATTTAATGGGAAAAATCATCGAGATCTACCAAGATGACTTGACATTTTTTTCAAAAAGAAAGGTCAGATCATGTAAGTCATCTTAGGCATGTGTTTGAAAGATGTTGGAAGTATGGCATCTCTTTGAATCCAGCCAAGTATATTTTGGGTGTGGATGAAGGCAAGTTGCTAGGTCACATCATAGTAAAGGACGGGGTAAAGATGTCTCCTGAAAGGGTTGAAGCCATAAAGAAAGTTCATTTACCCCCAACCAAGAAAGCTCTTCAGTATTTTCTTGGACAGATCAACTTTGTCAGGCAATTCATCCCAAACATGGCTGAGATGATGAAGCCTCTACTCAAATTATTGAAAAGAGATGTTAAATTTGAGTGGACAGATGAAGGAAGGAAGGAAGGAAGGCCTTTAAAAGTATTAAGGACTCATTTGGCAGATCTCCTGTGTTAATTAGTCCAAATTATTCAAAATATTTTCAAGTCTTTTCCTTCGCTTCGAAAGATACTATAGCAGGGGTCTTGCTCCAAGAAAATGAAGAGGGTCAGGAGAAACCTATTGCTTTTATGAGTAAGGCATCACAAAATTATGAGCTTAACTATACTAGTATGGAAAAGCAAGCATATGCCTTGGTCAAGTCCCTTGAGCATTTCCAAGTCTATATAGGCTACTCAAAGGTTGTGGGGTATGTGCCTCACTCAACAGTAAAAATATCCTTGGGCAACAGGATTTCTTGGGGGTCAGAGGAAAGTGGGTCTCCAAGATTCAATAATATGACTTAGAGATAAAACCCACAAAGTTTATCAAAGTTCAAGGATTGACTCAGATGCTAACTAAAAGGAATGAACAAGCTTTGGACATGGTCTGTCAAAATAGTTAATCTAGGCCACCCTTGTCATCTAAACTTCAGAAGTTAGAACAACACTAATGGTATGCTGATATCATTTTCTTTCTTTCAAACCTCACATGCCCAAGTCATTTGATTGGTCATAAGAGAATGGCATTGATATTGAAAGCAACTAAGTATTGTATCATTCAAGATGGATTGGGGTGGAGGAGCCTCGATGGGGTGATACTTAGGTGTGTTGATGAGCTAGAGTCCAAGAGACTTTTGGTTGATTTCCATTCAGGAAGTTGTGGTGGGCATTTCACAGCTAAAACTACTGCCCACAAAATCCTCAAAGCAGGTTATTATTGGCCAACCATTTTCTCAGATGTTCATAAAATGATCAGGGGTTGTCAGTAGTGTCAGTTGTTCATAGGGAAACAGAAGCTAGGAGCCTTGCCTCTTCAGCCAGTAGTAGTTGAAGCCCCTTTTCAGTAATGGGGGCTTGATTTCATTTGTCAATTTAAGGATAATTCAAGTAATGGTTATACTTGGATAATTACAATGACTGATTATTTTACTAAGTGGGTAGAAGCAATACCCACTAAGTCAGCAACCAACAAAGTGGTTATGTATTTTCTTGAAGATAAGATTATCACTAGGTTCGGTGTGCCCGCCAAGATAACAATCGATAATGCCAAGGCCTTCAATTCAACAGAATTGTCCTCATTATGTTTCAAGTATGGCATTATGTTGTCCCACTCTTCAAACTATTATCCCCAAGGAAATGGTCTTGTTAAATCGAGCAATACGAATTTAATGAAAATTCTAAAGAAAACAGTGGGGGATAATAAGAGGTCATGGGAAAACAATATTAAGTTTGCTTTATGGGAGGATAGGATCACAAAAAAGAGTTCCATGGGAAGAGTCCCTTTGAGATTGTCTATGGGCTTGATGCCACTTTATCGGTTCATTTGAAGCTTCCAGTGTATCAGTTTGTGCAGAGGTATGGTTTGGATGACAATTTCCAGCAGAGCAGAATTGATCAATTGGTTGAGTTGGATGAAAGCAAAAGGAAAGCATTGGATCAGAGTGTAAAGAGTCAGAAAAAGGTAAAGATGACTTTTGACAAGTCTTCGCAACAAAGAGTTTTCTAGGAACGTGACACAATCCTTTGGGACCAAAGAAGGGAAAAGCCAGGAAATCATGGAAAGTTTGACAGTTTATGGATATCATTCAAATTATAGCCGGAAAGAACTCCTTTTTTCTCAACAGATTGGATGGTGAGAGGTTGACACTCCCAGTCAACAGTTAACTACTCAAATTGTTCTTCAGCGAGGTCATCTAATGCCCATGGGGGCATCCTTTGTATCATATTCTCTAACCCTTCTCCTTTGTATATTATGCTTTTCATTTTATGTACATAATTTATTTATTGTTTTGTGTATCATATTTACATGTATAATATCATTGCAACTCATGTTTATTATTAGATTTATATGGATATGTTACTGATGAGACGTCAATGATGTAGGTCCTTTGATTATGGATTCTCACATGGTCTCCTTCAGATATAAAGATCAACCACATGTCCCCATATGGACCCAATGTTATCCGCTGAGTTATACTAGATTGATTTGAAGATGAGTCACCTGAGACTGAGCAGACTGATGCTCAGAAGTCAGAGTTCATAGATTCAACAGGTCTATTAGACCACCTTTTTTTTCACATTTCCATCCCTTTAGGGCATTGTAATAAATGACTTGAGCATGAAATTTATAAAAGACTATTAATCACCTAAGACCTGGGCATGAGCATGTACTCTAGAGTTTTTTTTTTCACTTATTAATTATTTTTTGCCTGTCTTTTCAGGCGATTAATAATTTCTAAGTTTTTTCACTCAAAACTGACTCCAAATTTGGAGTATGTGTTGGTGGTTAGGCCTTGGCATGGTATAACCAATATCTAGTGTCTAAATGTATATGAGTTCATGCTAGGTCATGTCTATTGAGTCATATGGAAATTGCGCTAGGTCCCCATAGATTTTTTTTAATGTTTTAGTCAAATAAAAAGTTTCCCATAAAACAAACTCTTTTAATGTAAGAGTCAATAAAGTGTAAAAATATGGCATCAGTCAATGTCGGATGCCATGTTTGTGCTCATTTTCTAAGCTTGAGCACCCACTAAACCCTTATTCCCCTTTTGTCTAGGCAAAAAAGTGAGTTTAATCACTCAAAAATGTATTTTCTCTCAAAAAAGACAAAAAGGAGATTTAATTAAGTTTCCTTAAAAATAGGGAAGTTAGCAAACATGTCAGAAACATGTTTTTGACGTGTTTGGAGTCCTAAGTACAGTTGATGATGACTACTCCTATTGAAGGCACATCTCCTAGATGACATGGCACATGGGTGGAGATCCCAATGAGCTAGTGTGCATCCTCTTCATGGTTGGTGCATTCTCAAGTGAGGGCGCTAATCCCAATGTGGCCACTCCACTTCCACTCACCTACCACCTCATTTACACTTTCCCTTACTCCCACTCATCTCCCACTCACCCTCACCCTCACTCCACTCCACTTCACCCACCTTCCACTCCACACTCACCCCACTTAGCTCATGCACAACCCCACTTATCTCATGCACAATCCCTCTTCTCCCATGCACCAATGCCTTGGAGTTTTCACCAGTTAGCGTATAAATCAATGTCGACCATCCTTCCTTCATTCCAGTTGTAGCTTGGGTGACTTGATTACTTTGTATAATTTTTCTATTGAATCAAAGACTTTGGAGGTCGATATTTGGTGTTTGGTCTCACATGTGTGGATGGATTGTTAGCTTATGAGGTAATATCATTTCAAGTTTCTTTCTTTTATTTGCATGGTGGCTATGGTAAGGATATTGCTATCCAATTAGAATATATAGTTCTACTTGTTTGTTAGTCTATATATTTGTTTAATGCATTTGATGCTTATATTCTCATGTTGGGTTTTTGTTTAAACTAACGTGGAACAAAGTCTCTCTTGTAGGAAACACTGTTGTTTGCAGGTACTTGCAAGAAACTTGGAGTGTGAAAGGCCAACCTTTTGGAGATTCAAAGGAGCTTGGTTGCTCCCTTGCTTTATCTTAAAGCACTTCAGAAAACCTTCCTCCCTCTTCCTCACACCAGAGAAGGACTCCATTGCCCAAGGGCTCTTGAGGCTCAAGCAAAAGGCTCCACAAAATAAAAAAAAAATCTTCGTCTTTCTCTCTTTCTTGGATTGCATGGATAACTAGATCAATTTTTAATTTATTATCTTCTTTCTAGTGTTTGCATGCAAGATCTAGATCTATTTCTTACTTTATTGTTAAATCTAAGTCTAGATCTAGTTTTTATTAAACAATTTTCTGAATTTTCTTGCCAAATTTCTAAGTAAAAGTTGTTGTTTGTTTTTCTTTGATATCTAGTCATTTGAGCATTTCTATTTTTTTGTTTTAGGACAGCGAACAAAAATACTCAAAATATGACCTAGTTAGCTTCTTTAAATCTCTAAAAAAAGTCTCAAAAAATTGTCCTTTTAATGCCTAAATTTTTGTGAAAAAGCCTTATAAAAATTTCTACTTTTAATTTGTGTTTGCATGCCACTTTCTGCCAATTCTAATAACTTTTCCTTGATAGTTTTTAGCAGGTCTGTCTCGGTATAAGGGAGATTTTGACCTCTTCAGGACCTAAGATCGAAGATTTTTCACTCCAAGACCCGACCCGACCCTTGAAAACCAAGACTGAAAGAGTCTTTTAGTAATAGTTAGTTTAGTGATAGATCCAGTTCTATATGGATCCAAATAAAAGGCTAAAGGGAAAAGAAGAAAACATAGTCATTATCTCAAAGTTGTAATAGGCTAATAAAAGCGAGCCTTTGGCACCCAGTGTCTTCATCCCCATTCGAGGGATTGGTGGTGTTGTGTATTTTGTTTTCTTGACAAGTTTTATTGTTTTATGTTCTAAACAACACAAAGCTAAAAAGAATTCACATCACCTAAATTATTTAATAAAATCAATCACAAAGTTAGATTAGTTTTATTTTTCATAGACTACTAATTGCTAGATTAGTTCATTTTTGCAAATTAATTGGAATAAACCCCAGTCGCTCAACCGGGTATGCAATCCCACTACTACTTTTGAGTGGCTTTGGAAACTCAGAAACGGACCTGAGCGGTGCATGCTAGTATTAATAGGGAAATCCACTTTGTTGTGTTATTCGTCTAAGACCTCTGCATATGGGTGGAGTGTGTTAAATCAGGGGGGATACTCATTAATGAGATTTGTTCTCTCCTCTTTTGGACCTACAACACACCCAATCGATATGTCTCTAAGATTGTTGAATAGCAAGTAAAGCGGGCCAAATACACTATTGCACACAAAGAGTGGGGACCTCGACTTCAATCCCCACTTCACGGTTTCAAAGACTTGCTTAAAAATCCCAAATCCCATAATAAAATTCCCAAGTGTGTATAAGGCGGCAACAGGCTCTTAGGTTTCTTTTTATGGTTTGGATTGCATTTAGTATCTTTATTATCTATTAATATGGTCTTAAGAAGTCTTTGGTTGTTATAATTAACTTGTTATAGCTTAGGCCTTTTCCTATTTACGTGCTAACCCTTGGAAATGAGTGCAGATGATTTTTAGAGCATGAAGAAGTAATGATTTTGAAAGGAGCACCAGGGAACTCTTTGATTCAACATGCCTATGGTCAAATGTGTGGTATGGTAGCAACATAATAACTCCAGTAACAGATTGTGAAAGGAATCAACGAATCAATCCCTGAGCCAATGTGGGACAAACAATAACTGTCCAAATTGCTTCCCACGGGAATATTGGATGAAGTTGTGGGCATTTGTGTGTTCAGTTTCACCTTCAACATCCCGATTTTGGTATCATGAACCTCCTGGGCATAGTTCTAGCTTTTGCCACAACCAACAACACCAGATTCGAACTTGAGAATAGAGCTGCACACATCTGGCAACCAATCTGAAGTTTCCTCTTGTACAACATCTAGTTTAAATTGTTAAATGTTCTCGGTTTGTTAATGAACACATCAGTGTTTTGTTAAAATGTAATTATTTATTTTTGCTAGTCTAAAATTGGCATAGAGCCCAACATATTTTATATGGGAGAAGACAACTCTAAACACAAGATAATATTGAGCGAATTTGTGAGCAGAGGGTTGAGATCAGAGTTGTGTAAAAACGTTTTCATTATCTTTAATACAAATATAAGTTCATGCTATAATTGTGAGTGTGTTGTAACAACAATTGAGTAATTTCATTAGGCAACTGGAACCCATGAGCAGGGGTCCACTCAAAGACCAACTGCCCAATTCTTTTCTTTATGTTTTAATTTCATTTTCGGCATCAGATTTCATTATTTTAGTAGTCATTTAATTAAAATATCTTCTTTATAAATTTGAATTAGAGTCACAAGAATTTTTAGAGTGTGGTTTTCAGAGCAAGGGGCAGCATAGACTGTGCAATTTCGTTGTATGTGTATCAGTCCAAAAGAGACAGCCACAAGCTGGACTTTAACTAAACTTGTCAATTTCTTTCTTTGTAGAAAATTTAATAAGTTATATTACTTAGATTTATCATAGAATTTGTTGTTGTGATTCTTTCCTTTAAGTGTGCAAGAGTTAAACATAGTTTTCTGTTGTGAATATTTCTTTTAAATATGGGTAATTTATTGTACTGATCATTTTTATTAAGTGTGCAAAGCTAGACTGAAATTCATTGTTGTGACCATTTTAGGATTTGTTCTTAGCTAAAATTAATCTGAAATTTAGACCTCATAGAACCCAGTCAATACAGTGCCCATGTCCTGCACAGACAGTGTACAGTGTTTCACAAGTACATAACAAACCTCGGTCGATATAATTAAAAGTCCAGACACTCTTGATTTAATTAGACATATATAAAGAAAATTGACTATGGATCCAAACTTTCACATCTCCATCACCCCTAGTATATAATTCTTGTCCACTTCATATTTATTACAAATAGAACTTGAAAGTGTTCCTATCTAACTCTCAAGAGGCTCTACAAATAAGCCACGAGCCAAGATGCCAATGCGAAACATAAATGAAAACTTAATACTTGCAATATTGAGCTTATTCTTCCTACCCTACTTGACATCATGTATATAATATGTTAGGTATAATAACTATGCAAGAATCTCCTAAACACATGAAATCTTCCCTTGTGTTTGGTTATGAACCAAAACAAGGAGACATTAATTATCATCAAAACATATGTTGGAACCTCCATCATGTTGTGGCTAAGAATGAAAGTGAAGTGTTGAAAACATGAAAAGATACCATGGTCACACCATGAACTACATGCTAAATCAGTCCATTATTGAATGAGACTGCTATAAAAGTGATCTTTAGGAAAATAGAACAACCCTCAATCAAAGCTAGATTTCGCAAAATGCCTCTCCAAACACTAAATAGAGAGCCCCTATGAATTTCTCATATTGCCACCACAAGCACCATTATTCATAGCCTCAAACCACTAGGAACTAGAGGGTGCCTCCAATAAAAATATATTGTTGGAAACGTAATCTGTTAGGGTTACAAACTTGACGGAATATGAAGAGTCAAGTTATTGTAACGATCATAGGGAGTCCAAGAGACCTTGGAAGATGAATCCAACAATCATTTACATGTATTTATATCTTTATCATATTAATGATATATGCACTTCACGTTTATCTTTATTTGTGTGTCCAACAGTGGTATCAGAGCCGCTTCAGTTCATAGGCATGAATTGAGCTATGGTAGTCTTCCATAGCTGAGTTGTGCAAAAAACGTCTCTATTTCCCTGCATGTTTGTCCATCTATCGGCCTCGGTGTTTCCTCTCCCCTCATGCAGAAACATCCCTCTATAGACCTGTCATCTCTTATTTTATTCTCTACGTTGCTTTTCCTGCTTGCCAACTCTGTGAGTTTGTCATCCTCAGCCATAGGCAACCATTAGGGTTTCCTCCATTATGTTGTGCATGTTAGGGTTTCCTCCATTCCTTTTTGGGGACTCCTCTTCCTTGCACAACCTTTAGCAGGTAGAACATTCAAGCTCAAATTATCTTTGTCCTCTAGTTGTATAGAGATCCATAACCCTCCACGTCCATCTACTCGTTGCTAATTACACTTTTCCTGTTACCTTCACCCACAAGATTCCAAATCAGTTTGAAATCACACCCATCGTGAGCATTGGATACAAATTCAAAACCCTAATTTCGTCGATTGCACTAGGTATCACGTTGATTCCATCGAAGGTATCACGCTCGTCCATTGTTCCACACCCGTCGCCCATCGCTCGTCGACCTTCGTCACACCATACACATAGTTTCATATTTGCAAGGACTGAATCTGCGGCATGAGGAGTAAGAAACACAGATCCTTTTGTCAAAAGACTCAGAGATGCACCTGCTTGTCTACCACACGGGATTAATGAATCCTATCACGCATATCTCTGTGTATTTTCTCACCTCATTGAATGTCATCGCTTGCAATGCTTCAAACCATGTTTTCAATGCATTAGCGATCTCAGTCGAGACCCATATCCAACGATCAGTTCGTCTTATTCGTGCCAACGCTTCCTTGTGTGGTCGTTCCCCGATCTTGTGTGGTTCGTCTTATTGTGCCAGCATGATATTGACCAAGTTCTCGACAAAGAGTTCACAAAAAAACCCATTCTAGAGAACGACGACAAGCCTTAATCATAGGCGCAAATGAGAGAGGCGTTTCTTACACATTTTCTCCTCACAAGGTGTCTGACTTTCTCCAAAAGTTCGATCTAGATCTCATATGTCGTCCACAACAAGTGATGGAGGGTGGTTATCAATTTTTTGTTGATAGGTAGCTTGTTATGGTCTTCTCAGCTTCAAATTATTGGGGTGAATTTGACAATGTTGGTGCAATGATGAGTGTTGATCAAACACTGATGTGCAAGTCATTCCATGCTTATTTACATTTTGGGCAGACGGTGGACACGGTTTTGGAACTTGTTGGTCTCTCTTGGTATCTCTATACTAGACTTGGAAATAAATACCATTTATTGGAACCTATTTTATATCCGAGACAAAGGAAACAACCTCATTCATGGTGTGGCAACAACCTTTTGATGGGCATCAACAATATTTCTTGGAGTTAATGAACCAGCGAAGAAGAAAGTGTGGAGTTAAGCTTTCTACCATACCTATTATAATGATTTCTAGACAATTATAATGTTATTGCTCATTTGTTAACATGTACTGTTGGGGGTGTTGTTGAAATTTATTTTAAGCAGTTAAGTGTATTCGGTACTCTTTAACTTTAGACAATTAAAACAATAACGGCATGCATAAGGATCACTAAAAGAAAGACATCCATAGTATACACAATATTTGTCCTGGGAAACCCTTGTGGGAGAGAAAACCTAAAAAAGCTTCTTCAATATAGATTCTTCAACAAGTACAATGTCTCTCTCAAGAGATATCTCACCAAGTAGAATATAAACCATAAACCCTAACCAAAATAGGGTAGTGCACCACTAAACCAAGATAGTCCTCCAACAGATAACCAAAACCCTTCACCGAAACACCCTTCCTTTGTAGTTGTGTCTCCTCCTCATATGTGTGCACTTTTACTTGTGAGAGAGAGCTTGTTGTGTGTGTTCTCCAAGTGAGGCGCCTAGCCTCTTATAAATACAAGTTGAGCCACCCAGAAATGGGTCAGGGCCAACTTGTATACTTTACCCTTCTAACTTACAATTGACTTTTGCCAAGGCACAATAGGGCCAACTTTTACAAAGGCACAATAGGGTCGACTTTAAAAATATAACATAATATTATTCTTTAGGGTTTTGCCTTGGTCTAATACAATATTGATACAATAAGAATATCTTCTGAATCTACTCAAACTTCAACACTCCCTCTTAGCAAGGAAGGTATTCTTCTGGCACGATTATCACAACTGCTTCTGCACTTCTGTACACTTGACCATTGACCTGTTAACTTTCCATGAATCTATGTTGAAGAATTTTTTTAACCACATCATGTATCCAGGGTCTCATCATTCTTCAAAGCTTTATGTCATATTGGGGCTTTAACTTGCCAGCTCACACAGAATCTGGCATCTAGTTCATAAAGAACTAGTAACTCGTCAGCTCACACAGAATCTGACATCTAGTTCATAAAGAACTAGTAACTCATCAATTCACATGGAATCGGACATCTAGTTCAAAAAGAACTAGTAACTCGCCAGCTCACACATAATCTAGCATCTAGTTCATAAAGAACTAGTAACTCACCAACTCACATAAAATCTGACATCTAGTTCATAAAGAACTAGTAACTCGTCATCTCACACAGAATCTAACATCTAATTCATGAAGAATTAGTAACCTTTGGTTGGCACATCAGGCAACTGGTCCACAATGACCAGGAATCTAATCACAAGGATAAGGCAATGTAGTGTGCACACACTACCCATCTAGCCCAATCTAGGAAACACCTCCAACCACACAGGTTGGCCCACCAACTTGAAAAGTTGGGTAACTAACCAACCCCGAAGGCTTGGCATCTATTGACCTTATGCGAGGTCATGCTAACTGGTGCCACAGTCAGTAACATGTTCGTGAATGACTACCCGCTGCCAAAGGTTGATGTTGTTGCCCTGGAATCGCATCTCTAACTCATCACTCCCTCTTACTAGGTACGTCCTTCTGAACCACACCAAGCTTGTCTCTGAAGTAAACAAACTTCACTCTCGACAGAGGCTTGGTTAACACGCATGCTACCTGCTCATCTGTAGCGACATATTGAGGCTTCACTCCTCCCTTATGTAATATATCTCTTATGTAATGGTACCTGATCTCGATATGCTTGGACTTGTCATGGAACACTGGGTTCTCTGTCAACTTCACACAACTTTGGTTGTCACACTAGATACAAGTTGCCTCTAAATCAAGATCAAACAATACTGCAAGCATCTTCCGAAGCCACACTGCTTCGCTGCTAGTTGAACACAATGCTATGTACTATGCCTCAGCTGTACTGAGCGCCACACCAGTTTGCTTCCTGTTGAACCATGAGATCATAGTTCATCTCATACTGAAGCAACATCCATAGGTACTCTTTCGATCTGCAACATTATCGACCCAATCTGAATCAGTAAAGCCTTGCAGGCTTATCTCATGATCTGAAGCATATCTGACTCCTGAGTCCATAATAAATTGTACCTTTCAAGTACCTCATCACATCGTTTGTTGCAATCAAGTGAACACCTCTCGACTCAACCATATACTAACTCAATGTGTTCACTGTAAAAGATATATTTGGCCTCATGTTGGTCAAGTACATCAACGAACCAATCATTTGTCTATACATGGTGGCATCCACTGTGTCTAAAGATGTATCACTCAATAACTTCATATTTGTCACCATTGGTGTAGGCATGGCCTTACAATCCAACATTTCGAATCTCTATAGCATATTTTCCTTGGTTAAGGAAAATCTCAGTCGGTCTCTGCAATACCTCTAGACCTAAGAAGTAATGCATCATACCCAGGTCTTTCATCTCGAACTCTGCAATAAGCTTCCTCAAACTTTCATTGATGAGCTTCTCGTCTCCTGTTAGAAACAAGTCATCCACATACAATAGTAATATCACCAGTCCACCATTCACAACCTTAAAGTACAGGTTGGAATCTGCTTTACTCTTGGTAAATCCCAAGCTCATCAAGAAGTTGTTAATTCTATCATACCATGCCATGGGTGCTTGCTTCAATCCATATAAGGCTTTCTTCAATCTGCACACATGTGTTTGATTGTCATGTGTCTCAAAACCTTGTGGCTGCTCCACATACACTTCCTCTTCTATTACACCATTTAGAAAAGTTGTCTTCATGTCCATTTGGTGTACCTTCCACTTCATCACTACAGCTATCACAAGTATAGCTCTAATCGAAGTGTATCTTTCCACAGGAGCAAATGTCTCCTCATAATCTATTCCTTATTTTTGAGAGAAACCACATGCCACTAACCTTGCCTTGTACTTCTCAATACTTCCATCTATTGAATGCTTTGTTTTGTAAATCCACTTGGAACTTACCACTGTCTTCTCTTTCGGTCTCGGAACCACATCCCAAACATCATTATTTACAATGGACTAGTACTCTTCAACCATGGCATCCTTCCATTCTTTCTTCTCTGCAACCTCTTCATAACTGGTAGGCTCAACATCAATAATATCACTTAACAATTCCATGTAACTGGCATAAGTTCACGGTCTCTTTCTTTCTCTGAAGGATCCATCTGGAGCACCATACTACTTTGCATCCTGAATAATTTCTCGAGCCCATGTTGGTCTTCTCGTCTTGGTATTCATCTCTCGCGATGAATTTGCAGGTCTCTGTGGTTCTTCCATATCATGATCTTCTAGCACAACATCATCACCTGCATCTGTATTTGTAACTATATATGTATCTGTATCATGAATCTCATCTGAATGATTTTGTCTCAATCTACTGAAAGTTGCATCCTCATCGAAGATAAGATCTCTACTAGTCTCAATTTGACAGTGACCAGGGATGTAAAATATGTATGCCTTCGATGTCTCACTGTATCCAACAAATATACCCTTCTTGCAAGAAGGGTCCAACTTCAATCTTTTGTCCTTGGGAACATGCACATATATTGGACAGCCAAATATCCTCAAGTGGCTGACCTCTAGCTTTTCACCTGTAAACATTTCTTTCGGTGTCTTTTTCCCAAGAACGCGGCGGGGACTTATGTTCTGCACATATATTGCAGTCCTGGTTGCTTCTGCCCACAGATGCACGGTAAGTCTTGATCATGAATCATGGCCTTCATTGCTTGCATGATTGTACCATTCTTCCTTTCTACCACACCATTTTCTTGAGGATTGTAGGGAGTAGAGAGCTCCCTCTTAATCCCAACTTCCTTGCAGAATGCCTTGAATTCATCTTATGTGAATTCTCCTCCATTATCTGACCTTAATATTGTTATCTTCTTTTCAAACAGGTTTTCAACAAGTGCCTTGAATTCTTTAAACTTGTTGAATACTCCACTTTTAGCTTTCAAAAAATAAATCCAAGTTTTACGTGAGAAATCATCAATAAATGAAACATAGTATACATAACTGCTAAGTGAAGTGTCTGACATTGGTCCGCACGCGTTTGAATGTATAATGTCCAAGGCTCCTTTGGCTTTACTATCACTACTTGGGAATGGTTTTTTCACGTGCTTTCCTTGTGTGCATCCCTTGCATATGCCTTCATGATCCACTTGGATTTCTCGCAAACCTGTCACCATCTTGCTCACAATCAGTAGGGCTTTGTAATTTATGTGAGCAAATATTTTATGCCATAGTTCACTTGGAGTGATTGTAGTGTGTACTAATGTTGAAAATGAATGTCCCTTTAACTTGTATAGGCCTCCTTGAACACCAATCACTACAACAACATCAATAGATTTTCCTTTTGGCCACATTAGAACTTCACCATCAATGAAATCAACTCTGAATCCTTTCTCATCCAAGGCTGAGATAGAAAGGAGAATCCTTATAACCTGTCATGTGTTTAAAAGAACCACTATCAATAAGCCATGTGTCACTTTCGGGAGTGACTATACCTGTAAGAGTTGATATCAATACATATTCTTCGCTTGAGTCTTTTTCTTTGGTTCTCTCTTGATAAGGTTCATCATCTTCTACGGCATGAGCATGATTTCTTTTATACTTTCCTTTTCTGACCTGACCTTTAGAGTTGGGACAGTGAATTGCAATGTGTCCCATCTTCTGACAAATGTAGCATCTATAATTTGAGAAATCCTTCTTAAACTTGTGTGTCTTTTGTAATCCATGAGGCTTCTTGTGTGAATGAGCTTCCTTCTTGCTCTTTCCTTTTCTAGCATGAGTTTCTAGAGATTGATTTTCTTCATCGCCTAGTTTCTCTTCTCTTGTTGCCAATCTAGCTTCTTCCTGAGTACAATCCTCCCATAGTCTGCTAAACCTTGTTAGCCTTCTTCTCGAACATATACCCTGAATGAATGATTCCCAAGATCTGGGGAGACCATTCAAATTAGTCATTACCAATTCAACTTCTTCGATTGTGTCTCCAATGGCTTCAAGTTGTTCTTTGATTTGAGACACCCTTGTGAAGTATGATTGGATAGTTTCTAAACTCTGCATCTTCACATTCTTGAGTTGTGTCCTCAAGGTCATCTTCCGGTTGATATTCTTGCCTTCATACAATCGAGATAAGGCATCAAACATTTGCTTGGTAGTTGTCAATAATGAGACATGAGGGATCAAATGATCCTTGATGGAATCGACAATAATTCTCTTTGCCTTAACTAGGTTCTTTTTGTGTATTGCCTCGGTCTCATCTTCATCTAGTTCTATAACTTTTCCTTTGACAATATCTTCTAGATCATTCTCTTATAGAATGAGCATCACTCTATACTTCCATTCTCGAAAGTTATCAGCACCCTCAAGCTTCTCATCAAGATTGGTATTGAGTGCCATCTTGCCCTCGAATGGTAATACAATAAGAAAATGAAAACTTTTCAAAGAAAGGTTTTGAACTTACCAGAGAGTGTTTTAGGCCAACACGAACTGCTCCAACTTCAATTTGTAACTCCCAAGACGTTTGAGCTAGGGTTTATGAGGAAACCCTAATTTTTCAAAATGTGAATTTTGGAATTTTGCTTTGAGGGAAAGGTGCACCCTCCTTAGGCAAGCTCCTTGGTCGTTTTACTTTGACCAACGTCCTCTAGAAAGTGGGAGAAATAACCTTCTAGAGTTTTGTGCAGTTCCGGCAGTTGCAACAATTGCATCACTAGTTGCAGATTTCAAAACTTCGTAAAACTGAGAATCTAAACTGAAGGAAAGATGCGCTAGGGTTAGGAGAGTCTTCCTATGGTCTTAACTTCCCCAACGAGTTCCTTCTAGACTGTGAAAATGGCTTCTTTCAGGCCCGCTCTGATACCATGTTGAAATTTCTATTAAGCAGTTAAGTGTATTCAGTGTTCTTTAACTTTAGACAATTAAAACAATAATTGCATGCATAAGGATCACTGAAAGAAACACATCCACATTATACACAATATTTATCTTGGGAAACCCTCGTGGGGGAGAAAACCCAACAAAGCTTTTTCAATATAGATTCTTCAACAAGTACAATGTCTCTCTCAGGAGAGATCTCACCAAACAGAAGATAAACCAGAAACCCTAACCAGAATAGGGTAGTGCACCACTAGACCAAGACAATCCTCCAACAGATAACCAAAACCCTTCACTAGAACACCCTTCCTATGTAGCTGCATCTCCTCCTCAGACTTGCGCACTTTTACTTGTGTGAGAGAGCTTGTTGTGTGTGTTCTCCAAGTGATATGCATAGCCTTTTATAAATACAAGTTGAGCCACCCAGAAATAGGTCAGGGCCGACTTGTATACTTTACCCTTCTAATTTACAATTGGCTTTTCCCAAGGAACAATAGGGTCGACTTTTACAAAGGCATAATAGGGTTGACTTTACAAATATGACATAATATTATTCTTTAGGGTTTTTTCTTGGTCTAATACAATATTGATACAATAAGAATATCTTTTGAAGCTACTCAAACTTCAACATGTGCAACAACTTCTCTTGTTCGATTGCCAATAGAGGTTCAAGCAAAGGCCACAAGCAAGGCAATTTGCAAATGCTCTTGATGTTTTTGGTAAAGGCATAGGTTCCAGATCTATATCCAATCTCTCCAATCATCAGGTAACTATGTGATCATGAACAACATACAATAGTAGTGACAACACACTTGTAAGTTTGCTTGTGAGTATTTTATGAAGTTGTGTTTTTCTGTAAACCGGTGTATTTTTGGTAGAAGTCGACACCATCCATTTGTTGATTTGAGTTTGATTGTTAAAAAGTGGAGTTACAAGAAACCCTGTGAGGTCTAATTTTTTCTTTAAAATGGCTCGAGTTGAGAAACTGATAGAGTTACTGAACACTCTAATCCTCTCCTCTCTGGACTAGTCACCACTGACAAAGCAACTCTGCAGTCTGTTGTAACATGCTTGCAAGTTTCGCAGGTCAAAGTAGCATTGTTGCAAACTCGGACTCGACTTTTTCACAATGCACTTGAGAGAAAGAATCTTCGAAAACATTCTAAATGAGTCCTTGTTCAGAACCCTATTTTCAAAGATGATGATGTTGATTCACACCAACAACCAGAGCAGGAGCAACTAAGTGAGCCAGCTCCAGATTCAAGTGCAGATGAAGATTAGATTCCTCTTTCAGAGCCAATCATCATACCTTGGGAAGAAATCAGAAATAACAAGCATATAACAGGTATCAGATATGAAAAGGAAGTCACCTTTCATATTCCAAATTATATCAAACCAATCCAGTTCCAGAGTGTTGGACTACTTCAAGAAAGTTCACATTCACCTCCTCCAGTTCAAGAGCAGATTCTGAAATGCAAACATTGTCACCAAGTTGGCCACATGGAAGATCAATGTTTCGATCTTCATCCTTGCGAGCATTGTGGAAAGCTCAATCATCCTTCATATAGATGTTCCAAATGCAAGAAACCTACAAGAGTAAAGAAACACTATGGGTGGATGGCTTCTTGGCGATGGTCATCAATAGTCAAGAAGATATGTCATTCATACCAACGAATTCACTCTCATGTATTGATGCATCTTGCAGTGGACATATTTTCATCTTCTCACCTTGTCACTGACTGGGGGGAACAACATTAGTGATTGAAGCCAGGCTTCTAGTTTTGAAGTCTTATCAATCGAGTAGTAACAAGCGAGCGTCATTGGTTTGTGGTTTTCTTTAAACCACCACTTAGTAATTGTTGGTGTGTGTCCAGATCACTCTAGACCACCACTATGGCGCATTGGTTCTCCTCCAGTGCACACTCATTGAGATATACAAAGTATATCATGTGTAAATTATTCATTAGTCACAACGGTTAATGAGAATTCCTTCATTCTTTCTCTCCTTCTTCTTCTTTCTCCAATTCTCTCTGCAAATGTCTGTATTATTGTTTAGCTAGATCTATTATGTGCAGATTCAACACATTTACATGGTATCAGAGCCGACGGACTGCTAAGCAAAAGTTATGTTAATGTTTAAGCCATTATTATAGATGTTTGCATTTCATTAGATAACAATAGCATAATCCAAGATCACTAAGAAATACACAATCACAAGAGACACAGCATTTATCCTGGGAAACCCTCTAGGGGAAGAAAACTCAGCAAAACTTCCTTAATATAGATAGCCAATACAATGCCAAGAGATCTCTATGCTAAAATAGAAAGTCCTCTCCAAGATATG
>ML778892.1:1235502-1249738 GCA_009831015.1 Picea engelmannii
ATGCCAAAGTTCACATGAGTTTTCAATGGCATGGGTCATAGCAGCCTCTGAGTGACCCTTTAATTTATACAAGCCATTTTCTTCATTGCCAATGACGATTGCTTCATTTAAGGTTTCTTCCTTAGCCCACATAAGAACTTCTCAATCTATAAAGGAAACTCTGAAGCCTTTCTTCTCTAAAGCTGAAATGGAGAGTAGGTTCTTCTTCAAGCCTGGTACATATAGTACGTCCTTCATTTTTAGTGAATTCCCTGAATTCAGTTTATGGTTTGAGTCTCCCACTCCCTTGATGGGGTACTGATTATCATCACCAAGTGTCACTTTCTGAGAAAATTTCTTCTCTGAGATACAAGAGAGAATATTTCTTTGTTTCGTCATGTGCTTGGATGCACCACTATCAATGAGCCAAGTGTCCTCTCCAGGTGTTACAAATTCTGAGAGGGTTGAGATCAATACATGGTCTTTGATCTCCTCTCTTATCATCTTTGCGGGTGGCTCTTCATCTTCGGCTACATGGGCATGAAGCCTCTTTTGTTTTCTCTTGTATTCTTCTCGTCTGGCTGGACAAAAATTCACAATGTGTCCCATCTTGTCACAATGATAGCATTGTACAGATGATTAGTCTCTTTCCTTTCGTTGTCCTTTCTTCTAAAATCTCCTTGGATGAGATTCTTTATGATTGAATTTATTTGATTGTTGAGGCTCTTTATGAGTCTCCTTTTGGAAGTAGGGTTTCTTCTTTCCTCCTTTAGTGTGAGTAGCTAGGGCTTGATCATCATCCTTAGCTAGTAACGCTTCCTGATTTGCTACTCTTGTTTCTTCTTGGATGCATTCTTCCCATAGGCTGTCGAACTTCAGTTTCTCTTTTCTGGCACATATCGTCTGGATGAAAGCATCCCAAGGTCTTGTGAGACCATTTAGGGTCGTCATTATCAGTTCGTCTTCGTCTATGGTATCTCCAATAGATTATAGTTGTTCTTTGAATTCTGAGATTCTGGAGAAATATTCCTGAATCATTTCTCCTTTATGCATCCTTGTATTCTTCAGTTGGGTTCTGAGATTCATCTTCCGGTTTATGTTCTTTCCTTCATATAATCTGGTCAAGGCATCAAAAATTTCTTTTGGGGTCTTCTTAGATGACACATAAGGGATCAGATGGTCTTTGATTGAATCTGCAATGATTTTCTTGGCCCTTATTGTGTCCTTTTGATGATTTGCCTTTTATGCAGTATCTTCGGGTTCCGGTAATTCTTCCTTGACGAATCTTGCTGGATAATTCTCTTCAAGAATAAGACTAATCCGATACTTCCAGGCACGGAGGTTTTCCACTCCTTCTAACTTGTCAACGAGCTTAATTCTTGCAAACATCTTTGCCTGAAGCTAAGAAAATGACCGAAAAATGAAAGTGCTCAAAATAAAAAACTGAACTTACCAAGAGATGCGCTTGGTTGAGGCGAGCTGACTGGTGTGTTTGGATCTGAGAAAATCCAACTTTTTCCCCTTCAAATCTGATCTATGGATTTCTGGACTGGTGCTTCTAGTACCTCTGGTACTTTTGGTACTGGTTTTCTGGTACTTTCTGGTACTTTGTGAAGCTAGGGTTTCACTTTCCGGGAGATCCAGCCACTAAAAAGGTGTGTTGATGATGCCAAATTGATCCTTAGGGGAGGGCACAACTTTCTAGATAGTTTTAGGGCTAAAAAGATTCACTTTTGAAAAACCCTAATTTGCAGGTACTGCAACAGTGACATTTTTCTCTTGCGAAAGATGATTCCTTCATCTTGGCTCTGATACCATGTTAATGTTTAAGCCATTATTATAGATGTTTGCATTTAGTTAGATAACAATAACATAATCAAGGATCACTGAGAAATACACAACCATAAGAGAGACAACATTTATCCTGGGAAATCCTCTAGGGGAAGAAAACCCAGCAAAACTTCCTTAATATAGATAGCCAATACAATGCCAAGAGATCTCTATGCTAAAACAGAAAGTCCTCTCCAAGATATGCACCACTCTCTCTCTCCTTTGCCAGTAACAGATCAGAACTTGTCTCTCAAACTGAGCAAGTGAGTTGTGTCTAAGTGAGGCGATAGCCTCCTTTATTTATACAAGTCTGGCACGTGTGAAGTGTCTCTTCACTAATAGGGCCGACTTCTCAAACTGGGTGGGTAAACCCACCTTTATTATATTTCTAGGTCTCTTTATTAACTGTTGGGGCCGACTTCTTATTCTGCCTATTATAATTGTCTGTTGACCAATCCGCAAAAGGGGATTTGGTCCTATTACAATAACCGACATGATCAATCCACAATGGGGATTGATCCTATGAATAATATATCAATAATAATAAGAATACTCTTTGCAGTTACAATATTTCAACAAGCTACACCAAAATGTTTTGCAGGTACAAACGATTGAAGACAATGAAAAGATGGATTTCCAAAAAGAATTCATTCTTACACCTTACAACTACTTTGCATGGAAGGAGAGAATAATGATTCATCTTCGAACCAGAGGATTGTACAGGTTAACCTTGAATACAGATACATAACCGACATCAGCCATAGAAAAATCCAAGTACTTAAATCGGATGGATGAAGCACTCATAACAATTTGCAGTGTTATTTCTCCCGATCTCCTTTTTCACACATCTTCCTGTAAGACTCCCAATGAACCCTGGACCACCTTGGAAGGGCTCTTTTCCAAACAGGATGAGATGAGGGGACACATGCTAGAGGTGGAACTTCTCACATTGGATCCAAAAAGCTTCGACAATATCCAAGATTTCTTTACAAAATTCAAGGATTTACTGTCGCAACTCAAAGCTTGCGGGGTTGATAAATCTAAGGAGAAGAAACAAATGGTTCTCGACATTCTCTCCAAACTTGGTACTGAATTCTTTGTATTCATATCCACATTCCATTATGTCAAATTCGCCTCTGGAGCCACCTGGAAGATGCCTTCTCTTGAGGACTTTATCGAGTCCCTGACATGAGCAAACCAAGCTCATCAACATGGGAAAAATCAAAGGCCCAAAGGTGCATATGTTGAAATAATGTAACTACAAAGAGTATTCTATTTATTATTGATGTATTATTCATTAGATCAATCCCTTTTTGCAGATTGATCATGTCGGGTATTGTAAATGACCAAATCCCCTTTTACAGATTGGTCAAACCCTAATTGTAATATGCTAAATGAGAAGTCGGCCCCCATAATATATTAAAGTGGTTATAACCACCTAGATTGAGAAGTCGGCCCTGCCAGTGAAAAGACACCTCAGTTCAGCACCTGCCAGATTGTATAAATAAGAGAGGTCATCACCTCATTTGTTTATTCACTCACTTGTTCATCAGAGCGCAAGTTTGGAGTTGCAGTTGGAGAAGAAGAAAGAGAGAGAGAGGCGCATATTTGGGAGAGAACTTTCTGTATTGTTTGGTTTATTCTCTTAGCATTGTATTGGCTATCTATATTAAGGAATTTTTTGTTGGGTTTTCTCCCCCATGAGGGTTTCTCAAGATAAATGATGTGTCTCTTGTGATTGTGTATTTCTTAGTGATCCTATCTATGCTATGGTTATCTAGTGAATTGAAAAGAAACCTAATAATATCTTAAACCTTAACAACATGCACTTATTGTGCAAGATGGTAGCCACAAATATCATAAATCTAAAGATAAAGACAAAAGGAAAGTTCATTCACATCCGAAGAAGGAAGGGTACACAAAACCCTTCACCGATGCCTTCGGATCCAAAGGGGAAAAGGGAAGAAAATGGGAGAAATGAACATACTGTCACAAAGGATTCCATCCAGAGTCTGCATGCATGCAAAAAAAATAGATCTAATGACTCAAGTACTTTAGCAAAACAACCTTGGACATCGCATCCCCGAGGGTGCCAAGAAGAAGAAGCCAAAAGATCAGAATCCCAAGAAAGGAAATTCTATCCATGCCTTGATTGCCATCAACTCCTCTCTCAGTACTTGGATCGTAGATTCGGGAGCATCGCATCACATGGCTTCTTCAAGAGCAATATATTCTTCAATGCATGCATGCCAAGGTCCTCCTATTATGATGGGGTAAAACTCTTATGTCGAAGTCACCGACAAAGGAAGGATTGAACTCACCAACGGAAGCTTCAAGAATGTGTTGCACGTTCCCAAACTTTCCATCAACCTTCTCTCTGTGTATCAAATGACGAATTTTGGCATTGGAAAGAAAGTCATATTCACACCAAATGTCGTGGACATCTATGACATGCAAACCAACTCCAGGGTTGCAACCGGTGAGGTAAATCATCAATGTAGATTGTATACATTTTTTGAATTCATTGAACCTGATTCTACTTTACTGCTTACTCACGCTGATGAAAGTAGTAAGATATGGCACGAAAGGTTTAGACATTTGAATTTCAGATACATGCAACAACTTAGCAAGCAAAGATTGGTTGATGATCTACCAGACATCCATTTCTCCAAGGGAGTATGTGAGGGATGTGCTCTTAGAAAACACCCTCAAGAGAAATTTGACAAAGGAAAGTCTCAAAGAGCTTATGCACCTTTAGATCTGATCCACAGTGACCTTATGGGTCCTTTTCCGCATCCATCCATCAACAAAGTGAGGTTTGTTCTCATTTTTGTTGATGATTTCTCACATTTTACATGGATCTACTTTCTCAGGAAAAAATCTGAGGTCTTTCAACACCTCAAAGATTTCAAAGCCCTGGTTGACACACAGTATGGAAAGAAGATCAAAGTCCTACGAACTGATAACGAGGGAGAGTATGTGAATCATGAGATCCATGATATTTTCCATGAGGCAAGGATTCAGTTGCAACACACAGTTCCCTATACTCCGCCGCAAAACGGAGTTGTTGAGCAGAAAAACATATCTCTAAATGAGATGGCATCTTGCATGCTGCATGCAAAGTCACTACCACATAGACTATGGGTTGAAGCACTTAATTGTGCAACATACATCCAAAACAGATCTCCCCATATATCTTTCAAGGATAAGACCCCCTACGAGGCTTGGAGCGGCCTCAAACTGGAAGTGACCCACTTTCGCATTTTCGATTTACGTGCATGGGCTCGGATTCCCTCTGAAAAGAGGAAGGCACTTGATCCACAGAGCACTGAGTGTATTTTTGTTGGATACCCCGACGGTGTGAAGGGATATAGGCTTATTGATCTTTCCTCGAACCGACTCATCATTGAGCGTAGTGTCCAATTCGAGGAAAGTGTCTCACATATACCTCAACAGCTGCATGCAGACACCTTCATTCTTCCACCTGTCTGAGATGATGAGCATGCACATGCCGACTCTTCTTCAAACAAGAGTTATTGAAGAAAGAAAGATTTAATATGAATAGATCTAATAGAAGTAATGAAATATATGTTATTCCTATGCATAGAAATGATTTTTGGACTAACAAGTGGATGCAGGATCCTAGAAAGAAATTTTTGCAGGTTCAGCACTGTGATCCCAGTGCGCAGTACAGGAAAGGTTGGGGATCATTTAAAAGAAAGAGAGGATTATCTCTTTATTATAGTTGCAGAAGACTGGGACATCTTGCCAAGGAATGCCCTGGTAGAGGTCCTAGTTGTAAATTTATGGACCATGAAGTTTTGGATTTCCCTAGAATGATTGCTAAAGTTGAAAAGATGAATATGAGACAAGAAAACCATGAGAAAGGTCAAGAAACTAAGGATATGATAGAACCCCAAAAAGAATCAGAGACTCTATTATTGTAGATGAAAGAAACCCTAAATGATCACAGAGACATCAGTTTATCAGAGACCTTAAAAGAAAAGGAGTGCATAGAAACAAGAATAGGAGACTTCGACATCGATTGTGTTCTAGACGAGGAAACACAGGTGAATATCATGACAAAATGTACTTGGGAAATTATGGGAAGGCCTGCTATGGTTCCTTCATTGGGAGGAATAGGATTTTTTAAAGGAAAGTTGATAACCCTATGTGGAAGACTTACCCATACACTTATGAGTGCCCATGGAACTTCGACAGAAGAAGAATTCGAGGTTGTTAGGTTTGTTGAGAACAAAGCCCCATTTGCTATTTTGCTAGGAAAAAACTGGATTGAGAAAGATCAGATCCGAAGGAAAGAAGAAGAGGAAGCTCTAGAACAAAAAAAACAAGAACTAAGGGATTTCATGGATAGGAGAATAGCGCACTTACTGGAAGAACAAGAGGACAAGTCGAAGCTACTAAGGGCCAGAGACCTGGCTGTCGAAGTTGAAAGAACACATGTAGACTTGAAAAACCTTTCCATGCAGGAGAGTAGAGCACCTACTCCAGAAATAGAAGAAGTGTTATCCTCGAACCCTGTGAAAGATCCTCAACGGTGCGAAGTTACTATGCCAAGAGCAGATAAAAATCAAAATGGAAAGAGGAATCCAATGACTCAGATCATAGGAAAGAAAGCTAGAAAGCTCAGCAAGAAGAAAGCAAAGTTAGAAAACTTGCAGGAAGTTCCAGAAAGGACTTCGCAGAAGGAAGGCTTGCAGAACTTGAACTATGCCGGAATAATAGAGCAGCGTAGACTGACACTTCACCATGGCGGAGAAATATGACCGTTGGAGGCGTCCTGACCGTTAGAACGACCCTCCTGAACGGCTAGCAAAGCAGTTATTGCTGGAAATATCGCCATTGGACCATTGGGACCGCACCCTAACATATGGAATCGTATTGATTGAGACTTTTTGACCAATTGGAGGAATCCGTTACGATGTTAGCTATTTAACCCGTCAAATGTCTTATCGGGAACACTTTTTCCAACAATGATTATTCGAGCCTACAGAGAGATGACTATTATCGTGTTATGCTTATTGAGACTTTGCCACCTATTCTGTTACATTGAGTGTTTGTTAACCGACCTAAGATATCTGCTCTCGAGCGTGTATGTCGAGTGACTTTAGCGCAGTAGAGAAATCTGTCGAAGAGATCCTCATAGACCTTATGGCTGAGAAGGTCATGTCTGCAGGGGCACATGCCTCATCAAAGAGAGGAATGCAAGCATCCCCATCGACTACATGTCGATTTGCACCCTCTAGAACTGCGACAGGGAAACGCAGTAAGCATCGTAACGACTTGGCAAACACGAAGCTCATCCCATCAATCCTGCCCGACTATATCCCACCTCTAGCTGGTGCGGTTAGTCGTGACAACGTCTCGAGAGACTTCGACTACACATTGATCATTGCGTACCTCCCGAAGGGGATACATGCAGTTGGACCACAGTTGTGATAGATTTTGACGTTGAAGATCAGTGACTTCAAATTGGGAGATCGCAAGAACCATGGAATGCTCGCACCACACAATTATTTGACTAAGACAACAAGGAAGAATTCGAAGATAATCCCCCAGCCGTGGACAATGGACATCTCGAGGTCCACCATCCTCAATGTGATGAAGATACCACACTTTGGCAGACACTAGGAGGTTAACGCATGAATTAAACTCTTGTTGTCTTGATTCCATGGTGGTTACCTATGGCTGGATAGGCGCATCACTGTAGATATGGCGTTGATCCACCAGATCACCGGGTTGAGCATGCAAGGACCAAACCCACAGGATTTTTACCCAGGGAAGGTTGCAGATCACGCCATGGCGCAACGAATCAAAGACACCTATGGAGATGTGGAGAAGGGGAAGTGGGGCTAGAAGGTAGCCTCCATCCAGAATGACGCAGTGCGCCTAGCTTGCCAGTTGATCACCGGTAAGCTCGTCAGGAAGAACAAACGAACGCAGGTCACGGGGTTTGTCGTCGACCTCACAGGAAAATGCATTGAAGGGTTGCAAATGAACTGGGCGAGCTACCTCGTCAACCAGTTAGAGAAAGACTGTCGTGAAGCTAAGAATCAGGGCTACGAGTTCCATTTCAGTTGGTTGTTAATTCTCATTGCTTTCATTGCTTGGGAGATGCCAGAAGGAGTGACCTTTCCTGAAATTGAGCCATTTGAACCACTAGCTGCGAAGTTCACTACGCTCTGGTATTCGAGCGACATGGCGAAGCAATGGCAGTCAAATGCGGCATTCCACACCTATTATCTACAATTGAAGAGGACCATTGAATCCTTCCCTCGCATGACGTATGTTATCACTCTGTAAATTCCCAGAGGTTGTTGTCAGGTAGAAGAAATTTACTAGAGGTAACATTATCCAACCACTTCGAAACTGGGAGCTAGCCCTACCAGTTTCAGAGAGGGATCTCTCTGTAAGATTTAACTTTGTTTTAAATTTCAGATATTAGGCTAGTTAAACAGTGCAGGACCGAATGTTGTTTGTTTTTATAAAATGGCTGAAAGGTTTTACGCATCAATTGGGCTATGGGGTCTGTTTTATAAAGGTAGAGATCTAAGAATAGGTATAAAGATTCCTTTCACAGGGTAGGATAATGAAACTATTTGATTCTTTAGCAATAAAATGATGGTTAGAAGAAAAAGGCGAGATGATTAATTATAACCAAGAAGCATTTAAGAATTTCTTGACTACAATATAAGAAGAAAACACTTAGATCTTTAAAAGCTAGCAACAGAGTACGCGAAGGTAAATTCTCTAACTTTAACTCCCTTTGAATGATCAGATTAGAAAAACAAGATGATAACTAGAAGACATACACATTCAACTGAGAATAGAAAACTTCACCGATAGATGACATGCAGGAATCCTGTGAAACGTCTCTTTATATTACTGAAAGATCTTCTTGATAAAAATTACAGTGCTTACAACTTGCTAGGGCGTAAAAATCAACTCTCGGTACTTCTAAGTTTAAAGTATTTATAATCAAAATTACAAATGACCCTGTCATAAATGATCAGGACGTGATAGACTCTGAATCTAACTAACTAGCTAACAAGATACACAAATTTAGGAACTGTCGATGATGTGTCGAATTCTTCACGTTGAATCTAAGGAAGGCCATTGGTGAGTCACCCACATGACTTTGACTGATCTGTTTGCTGACTCAACTTGCACACCTCACTTCCTACTCGATCAAATTGCATAGCTCTTCCCATCTTAGCTGATTGGGAATGGTGACTTTGAGTAGTCTATGGTATATTTCATCCACTTCTGTGTACTCGGAAAAAGTTGGTTTGATGATGAAAATATATTTGATCTCGTGCAGTATGTTGATGTTTGGCTGCAAAGTCTCCAAGAACGCTTTGCCCGTTATACTGCCTTGTATCCCCGAGAACTTGGAACTATCCTTGGCCATTGTATCCATCTTTTGCTTGTAGTCTGGAAGGGTCATCAGCTTGTCATTCAGAACCATTAAACCAGGAAGACCTTTTTTCTGCAGAGCCTCGATCTTGCTGAAAAACCTTTGAACTCCAATGTCCATGTTTTGGACTTTTTCTTCCAATTGCAACATCAGTCCTCTTTTGGTCAAAACCCTCTTGACTTTGAGGATGGTTTCTGTCCTGTCTTCGATCTTCAAGTCTTCCAGTTCTTCTCTAGTCTTTGAGTTAAGGAATTTAATTATTTCATTGGCTTCAGTAGGAATTTCTCCCAACTCTCCTTTTATTTTGTCAATAACCTGCCTACTTCTTATCACTAGTTCATTTTGCTCAAACATGATCTGTACCATAGGCCAGATTTCATTAATGGATTTGGAGATATCCATCCAAATATTCTCCTTTGCTTCGGAAAGGGTCTTGCCTGCCACTGTTTGCTTTTGTAGCTGCTACAATTCTTGTTTTAGCTTTTCTGATATTTGTTTCTCCATTTTGTAGTTGGTTTGGTAAGAAGACTTGAGTTCCTGAAGGCTCTCAACTTCCTTTTTCAGTCTGTTGATTTGTGTTTCTTGTAAGTTCATCTCTTCCATGGACTTTTCCAACTCCACAGTTTTTTCCAAAGCTGTCAGTGGGGTGACTGATGGGATTGTTGTTGTGGTACTTGTTGCTACAATTGTTGTGTTAAATCCTGTGAGGGGAACTACACTCAGTGGAATGACTTCCATGGGTGTTGTTTGTTCCTTCTCCTTTACCAACCTTTCCAGCTCTGCTTCCATCTCCCTTAACTATGCATTCTTCTCCATGATCAACTTGAGTATCTCATCCTTCTCACCTCCTGTCTCAGCGATCTCCTTAGCTTGTCCATCCTCTGTGGGTGGCAATTTTAGTTGTTTTCTCAAAGATGCTATATCAACGTTCTTTTTCTTTAGAAACTCCTTTGTTCCTTTCACATTCGAGGGATCATACCCGATCTTGACTACCAATTCCTCTAAGTATTTTATCCTGTTATCCTTTGCAAAAGAGGATATATTTTCCAGTTTCAACTGGGTCTGAACATTGTTTAGAGCTACCTGTAATTTTGCAGCTGTAGAGGAAGCATGGGCCAAACTGGAAAAAACCATTTCTCCCGTCTATCTGTGCAGATCCATCTAATCAGTTGGATGGACTTGTTTGGTATCGAATACAAGGGTTGACCTTTTGTAGTCAGTGATTTCTTTGGGTTGAGCCACCTGTGCCTGCAGAAATGCCAGATGCATTCTTCCTTTTTCTGTGTCGAAAGTTGATAATAGTCTGTGTTGTGTTGTGGATGTTTTCTTCTAGAACTGAGCATATAGGTGCTATTGGTTAGTGTCTGGTTTTTCTTCTTAATCAAATCATATTTTTCAAAGATGTTCAGCTTTGCGGATCCCTGTGGAATTTGGGTGGCCACAGTTATGTCAGTCTGCTTCTTTCAAGAAGAAGTAGACGTTGTCTGACAGCTAATTGAAGGAATTGGTGTACCTTCTCCCTTGGCCCCTTTGGCAGACTGAGTATCTTCCTCACCAAACCTGGGAATAATATGAATGGTCTTACGATTTTTACTGTGTAAATGAAAATCCTCCGTTGATACTTCAGTGACCGAAAGAGAGGTATCTTTCCTTGGTCTTTTTTCCTTTGGCACTGGTGGAGTGGTAGTCTGTGAAGTCAAGATTAAGGAAGACTGATGTTCAGTGTCTTCCAAGGTGTTCTCTTCCCACTGTGTCTGATTTACATACTTCTCAATTTCTGGTTTGAGTGTGTGAGCATACTGTGCACTTTTGTTTTTAACTCTCATTTCTGTGATGATTCCACTTGGATCATATTGCCAAATGAAACTAGTGTTGAATTTCATTTCCTTTAATATATTTTCTACCTCTTCTCCAACGGCTCGACTATTGCAGATAAAAGGTCCTATCTGCCCCTTAATCCTCAGCTATTATTTTTTCTTCAAAGATACAAAGTGAATATCATCTGAATTTATCATCTTGCGAATATACTCCAGTGCAAATATCCGCATGGGAAGATATTTGGGCAATTTGTATGGAGCTAACTCACATCCATACACTCTGATCTCTGTGTGGTCTTGATATAGGAACCAGTCTCCCATCTTTGTGAGGTCCAAGAGGTGTAAGATTCTCTAGATCTCTTCATTTATCCTTGGCTCTGGTCTACCAATGAGCATGCTCACCACCAGATGATAAAACATCTCGATAAACTGTTTAAAACTGAACTTTGTGGAGTTTCTTCCGAGAAGTAAAGTCCATAGGGTTATTGCCTGCAGTTTTCCATCTTGGTCCATTTTCTGCATAAGGAAGGAGAATTTATCTGCTTGATAAAACATGAACATGTATGCCAGTATCAAGGAATATCGGAACATGCCCTCTATGGCGAATTTAGAGAGTTGATCGTGGATGTTCTCTGCTAGGAAAGTGATGTAGTCAAACTATATGGTGGCCTTTTCCTCAGCAAAGAAAATAGATAGGAACCCCAATATAGTTTCATCTACCCATTTGTCTGAAAAATAGCCAAGTAGACAACAAAGTGATGAAATCACTTGGTTTCCCTTTTCTGAGAACAGGGAGGAATGATACAAGGGATTTTTCTTGGGGAGCTGAGCATCCTGTGGGAGGAAAAGCTCAAAGATCTGGGCTCTTTGAGGGAAAGAGAAGTTCTGGTATAACTCTGTTAAGATTTCAAGGTTGAAAGGGGAGGCCGATTCGGCTCTAGATATCTGCATCATCTGATCAATGGCCTCTGGTGTGATAAAGAAAAGAGTTTCTCTGGACGAAGAAACTATGGCTCTCTGGTCGGGGAGGTAATGAGCTTGACACTTGAGGGCGAATTCGAGGAAATGATGGACCTGGGGAAAAAGATACAGAGGAAAATTTGACTCCCAGAGCCCAAACTCATCGCTTTAATCTAGGAATGTGTCTTTAAACCACGACTGCAATTTTGCGAAATCAAATTCGCACCTGGTCTCTGAGATCAGATAATCTTTGTCTGCTAATGGAATTCGTTCGAGATCGATGGGAGGGGGGAGGAATTGATTCTCCTCGACCTCTTCTTTTTTAGACTTTGGTGCCATCGCTTCCAACGGTACCTGCAACTGAAACAAAAATGTTAGTGGATAATGGCTATGGCTGGGTAGATGGTTGGATCAGTGGGGGGGGGGGNGGGTTGTCTGGTGCACAGAGAGAGTGAACAGTGTGAAAATGGCGGGACAGGGTTTACTTTTGAGTGAACGGGTATCCGTTGGGTGCGGGGGACAGGTCAGCAGTCTAACGGATATGTAGCATGTAATAAATTTCCAACGGATCCTTGGGAACGTGAGGAGGCAGGAGAAGGACGCATGATGTGTGTACCCGGATGATGTGGAGGATGATGATTGGGGGAATAAAAGAGGGAGACATGACCTGTAATGGGTGGACGGATAAGATAGGTGGAGATGGATATTGAGATGTGACATCATGAGGTGGTGGCGATATGTCAAAAGGGAAAAGATGCAACCCAATAGATTAGCGACACGTTGGGATGGGGCCCGCTGGGAACGGATGCCTCATTCTAGAACCCCCCCCCCCCCCCCCNTTGTCGGGATAACCGTAGATCTGTGCGCACTTGTTAATCACCATTCTGGACCCCCCCCCCCCAATCGTTAAAGGTAGAATGGTCGGGCAGGTCTGAAACCTCATCTTAGCCGTAGATTTGTGCGCCAATGACTCAACCGTATATCTTTGCGCAAAATTTAATCTCCGAGCGCGATTTAATATATGCATCAGAACTTAGCCTTAATGATTTTTGTGAGTTTTGTGCATTGCTTTCCTTGTTTTTGTCACCATGGGGTTAGAAAAGCACCTAAAACATCAGAATCATACATTTTCTTCGAACACCATTCAAACTTTATTGAAAGAAAAGTTGGCTAGCCTATGTCCTATCCTACCTACCTACACCTTTAGCCCAGATAAACTGTTGCACTAAGAGATTACTCTACCCTAGGGTTATTTGACCAAGATTAGACAATTGATCAAATTTATTTACTAGCTAACATATCTACTTGGCTAAGATTAAACAATTTAGCCAAGCTTATTCACTAATCCTATCAACATCAATTCAAAAGGACCTGACCATGTTTAAACAGTATGGATCAAGTCATTGTTATTGCATGGGGCTTTGTTCATTTTTTTTCTTCTATGCCCTCTTTATTTTTTTTCTTTCTTTTCTTTTCTTTTTCTTTTGAAAATAATTTGCATGAATGAAATATTATTCGCAAGATAACATATATCAATAGTGAAAATTTTCTAGTTACCAGATGATCCTATAAATTATAGGGTTATAACAACATCAAACACCCTTCATAGGTTCAGGCCAATAGTGAAGTTCCGCGCAGACAGGCACTTCATCTATATCATTGTGCGCGGAGAGGAACACAAAGAAGAGCTCCAGTCCTATGACAAACTCACAGAGAAAGATATGGAGGAAATAACTAAGGAATGGCCTGCATAATTCCTCATACTAGTAGAAAAGACAGAAATATCCGACCCTGACCTCATCGGAAGTCCTGTAGTCACTCGCAAAGAGTATGGAAAACCCAGTAGCAACAAGAAGAAAAAGGAGGAAGAGTTACAGGAACTGAACAACACATCAGAAGAAACTGCATCAAATTCACCTTAAGGGGGAGGAGGTGACAAATTAGACAAAGAAGAGGATGAAGGGGAAGAATACAAGCAGAAACAGGGCGAAGTAACACCGCCTAAAGATCCCTTGACAAACACAGAGACATCCAAGAAAAGAAAGGTTTCTCCAATGAAACCTTCATCGCGGAAGAAGTCAAAAGCTAGTAAGCCCTAGTTGCAGACTATGCTCACGGTGGATGACATCGACCTTGTTTTCACTCTTTTCGTCACTGTGTGAGCAAAAAGTGAGTGCTTACATGCCTAGTTGGGCTCTGCTAGTCATGACAG
>ML778892.1:1268717-1285782 GCA_009831015.1 Picea engelmannii
CACCCCACAGCCGCGCATATGCGCTCCCGGTACGAAAATGTTACGCGCGCGCGCGCGACCAGTGGGTGCAGAGCGCCTTGTAATTTTTTGGCCAATTTGTATAGTTTTGACCCTTTTTGTTGTGCTGTGGAATTAACCTTGTGCCATGAATGACTGTTTTTCTGTGTTGACGATGCGGAGTTCTTGTCGCCCTGTGCGGACGAAATTTCAGTGATAACAGACCTCATCATCGTCGTTGTATCAGATACCTCAAAGGATACTTTACAGTGCAGCGAAGCCAAACAGGAGACCATGTATGATAGGATTGAAGCAGAGTTGAAAGGGGTACTACAAGCCCTCTACTCTAGCCGCGCAGTGTCTACTGCGCCACTATCATCAAAAGGAACAAAGTTGGGAGATGAGCCTGCCCAGCTACGCAGAATAGCAGATGCGAAAGAAGCTTGCCTTCGTCGTGTCCAGGAAGAAAAAGAGTAGGCCACAAATGGATTGAAGCAAGAAAAGGAGGAATCCATAGAGCAACGACGGGTTGCGCAACAAGAAAAAGACGACCTCCAGGCGAAGTTCGCAGAGGACAGAGAACAGATCCAGAAGGAGAAAGAACAGTTGCTCGCAAAGCAGATGGGAGTTAAAGAAGCAGTCACCAGAGAACTTCGCTCTGTGACAGGCTTAGAACAAATGGAAGAATAAATAGCTAAGAGCCAGGTGGGGAAGCTCACTGAAGCCATTCAGCAGCTTCAAGCGAGAATCACAGAATTGGAATTGCAAGCAGTGTCAAGCAGTCCACAGGAAGTGCGGGGACTAGAGGGAAGAAACTGCCTGGAGTGCAGTCGAGCGAATCAAGGCATTGGCCTTAGAATGCAAACAACTCAGCAGTCGAAGTGCACAGACCTATGAGCGCCTTGCAGAGGACCCTGAACTAATGACATTGGAGTCACAGCTCGAGGAAGCGAAGCAACAAGCAGCAACAGTGCAGGCACAGTTGAAGCCATTGTCCACGGTCGAGCGAATGAAAAGGGAACAGGAACAACGCACAGTTCAGCAACAGATCCATGCCATCCAGAGTGAAGTCATGGAAGTGAACCAGAGGCTCCAACCAGTGCAGGAAAAGCTTGCACACTTTTTGAGGAGATTGAAGGACAATGTGCACAGCTAGAACAAGTGGTCACCACGGTGGAACAACGCTTGGAAATTCCTGTGACCGAGAAAGTTATTCAGGAGTTCGTCGAGCAGGAGGCTTTGGTGAAGCAGCAGGTCGAGGCAGCTCGAGCTAAGCTCGAGGCCTTTGAGGTAGATTTACCCAGATTAGAGTGACTCGAGATGAGTCACAGGTGAGTGTTGGCCCTTGACCAAGTTTGGAGAACCTTGGTCATGTTTGACCATTTTTGGGACTTCGACAGGGTGGTCGAAGCCGGAGCTCAAGGCGAAGCGGAGATCGCAGGATCTCGCCCCCTTTTTAGGGCTTTTTGGGGTTAGGGTTTATGTAACGGGTATGGGATGTCGGCCCATGGGGTTTACCCATTCTTAGGCCCCTTTTGTAATGTATAAATAGATATCTAGGCGATGTAAGAAATACTAGACCTAGTAAGACGATGGTGCTAAGTCGGTTGTAAGCTAAGTGTCGTGTTGTGCTAAGTGCAAGTGATGTAAGTAGTTGGATATATGTGATTGATTTAGCTCTGTGCCTACTGTGTGTTAAAACTTGTAGAGCTAAGTGCAAGAGATTGTAAGAAGACTTTGTGCTGGTACCTAGCTCGGGGAAGGAGGATCTGGCAAGGTGCGCGCAAATCTCTTGTCCTATGCGGAGTGGGTTTTGTAGCTCTGTGCATGTACGAATATTGATAGAAGATAATAAATAAGAAGAAGAGTTGGTGGACGTAGCCCTACACTGGGGTGAACCACGTACATCCTGTGTTATGGTTTCTTTGTGTTGTATAGTTGATATGTTATTGATGTGATTTATTCTTAATGTTGTAATCTTTATGGTAGATGCATCTGATATAGTAGCTTAGTGCTTAGTGATGTGAATGAATGCTAGATATGATCTATTTCTATGTGCTAAGTGCTTGGATATGATAGATCTTGTTGAATACTACGTTGTTCTGTAACTAGGGTTTTGACCTACGATGTGAATAAGGGTTAAATACTAATGAATGTTAGTTGTTAGGTGCTCTGTTAAGTATTGTGATCACATATATGTGTCCCAGCTAGGTTGCAGACACTTGAGTCCTGCAACCACCCCTTCTTCTACCTCGAGTGAGACTTCATCTGCTTCGCAGGTGTCGCTGAAAGGGCTGGTAGTTAGGGTTTTGTTGGTGTGTTGTTGAAGCGTTGAACCCTGGGTCTGCCCCTGTGCCAACGCTGCCTGAGAGACTAGACTAGGTGGTAGTTCACTCCTGTAACTGCTGGTGTGTGTCCAGATCACTCTAGACCACCACTATGGCGCATTGGTTCTCCTCCAATGCACATTCATTGAGTTATATAGATTATATCATGTGTAAATTATTCATTATTCTATACGGTTAATGAGAATTCTTCCATTCTTTCTCTCCTATTTCTTCTTTCTCAATTTCTCTCTGCAAATGCGTGTAGTATTTCTAGCTAGATCTATTATGTGCAGGTTCAACAAATTTACAAGTAGAAGTCTTACAGCTTCTGTTAGATAATAGTTTGTGGTTTTCCTTAAACCTCCCCTTGGTAGAAGACTTTCAACTTCTACTACAAAAAATTTTATGGTCATATTTAAACCAACATTCAAGAGCACTTCCAATTAGTAGAAGATATCAGCTTCCAGCTTCTAGCTAACTTAGGAAATGTTCTGGGAACCATTGAGCCTAAAGCCAAGTTCCATAGTTTGTGGTCATCCTTAAACCACCAGATTGGTTTGTGGTCTTCTTTAAACCACCTCGACCAATTAGTAGAAGACATCAACTTATGTTATATATTCGGTTTGTGGTCATCCCAAAACCACCAATTCCAGAGAGCACATTCAGCCATTGGCAACTGCACACTTCCAGATTTTAGTTGCCCACTTTCAGATATCATCTCTTACCTTGGATTCACATACACCCTTTTGGATTAAGGGGGGGAATGTTGGAAACGTAATCTGTTAAGGTTACGAACTTGACAAAATATGAAGAGTCAAGTTATTGTAATGATCATAGCGAATCCAAGATACCTTGGAAGATGAAACCAATGGTCATATACATGTATTTATATTTGTATCATATTAATGATATATGTACTTCACGTTTATATTTATTTGTGTGTGTCCAACATTTACGATAACCTTGTCATCCTTCACTATTGCCCTGAATCCAATATGCACATCAAGTATAAGACAAAACATCAAATCTGAAAAATACAATTCATGAGTTAAGGCTTGATACCCCCTTTTAGAAAGCTATAAAAATTCTATAATACCCCAAAGTTTTGTATGATGTTGTTCCAAACATATTGTAGCTCTAAGAACATTTCCCTTTCCAAGTTTTAGGTGCCCCATGAAGATGTAAACTCAAAGGGCTGTAAATTTCCTCCATGAACCATTACATCATGATGACCACTCTCCTCATGCAACCACAAACTTTTCTCTTTGTTGAAATGCATGGATGTTGATCAATAGAATATGATGCATAACATACCTCCATGTTCTTTAGCTATCCAAGAGATACAAAATCTAAAAATTCAACCCTAGAGTTCTCACTATCAATGTCACAAATGGGATCCTCCTAGAAATACCTACAATGTTGATGCCATCCATGCCTTCCAATCTAAAAAAGAGTGTCAATATATTGATAATCTTGGTTGCCATGTTCCTCTTCACATGAGGAAGAGTGAGAACCTAAGAACTCTTGACCCTCCAAGGGTTCCTCTACAAAATCTTCCTCTTTGAAATCGTCAAAAGATTCATCATTAAATTCAGAAATTTGAAGGGGAATATGACTTACCAAAACCTTGTCTTGAATTGAGAATATTGATAACTGAATTGAGAAATGAAGTTATTTCCCCTTTACCAAAACCACGAAACCAATATTTTTCAATTGCCAACAAGCTATGTGGAAACATTCTCATCTCAACATCTTTATGTTCTACATTAAGCTCGAAAATATAATCCATAAAAAATGCAACATGATGTGCCACTAGATGAGTGTCCCCACAAAACCTTGGAAGACACTCAACCCACCATGTAGGGTTCTCATTTGAATATCCAGGAATACCCGAGAAATCTAAAGGGGCATACACTTTGATGTTAGACAACACGGGTATTCCAACAGAGGATGAACACCTCTAGTAACCACTCACACAACCAGATAAAAGATCAACACACCGATATTTTGACATATTAAAACCCCTACAAGGAAACATCCACGACCCCAACCAATGTGGCCTCTTGGAGCAATTTATTAATGCAAAAGAAAAATATTACAGAGAGATTTCCAAGAGATTTTCTTACAATCGATCATCAACAAATGACTCTCCATGCTCTTTAAATAGAGATCATGGACCAATTGGGTGTTAAGCCACAAATCAATGTAGTTGTTAAGATCGAGGAGAATATGAACCGTCATATCACTCTGTGTCAGGAACATATCAGATCGAGGTGAATACGAACCGTCAGATCACTCTATGTTAGGAACATATCGTGACCATCATATTTCCTTACTACAAATGCATACTAAAGAAACACACTTTTACCTAACAACACAATAGACCAAGTTGATCTTAACTAACTCCCAAGTGTCTAAATATCCTAACATCCCCCCTGAAGAACAACTTGGGATACGATTAAAGGATTTTCAAAGATTACACAAGAAGAGAAGGAAGGAGGAATTAGAGCCTATCCCCCGTTAATGACAACTTCCTGAACTCCTAACATAGATCTAAGTTTGGAAAACTCCGCTTATGTAAGAGACTTTGTGAAAATGTCTGCAACTTGATCATTTGTAGGGAAAAAGAACACTTTAATAACTCGATCATGAATGAGTTTTCTAATGAAGTGCATATGTAACTCAATGTGTTTGTTCTGTTGATGTTGAACTGGATCTTTGACGAGCTTGATGGCACTTTGATTGTCACACCAAAGGCTAGTCAGATGTTGCTGCTGGAATCTAAAATCTAAAAGGATTTGTTGAAGCCACAAGGTTTCCTGACTTGCATTAACCGCTGCTTGGTACTCAGCTTCTGTTGAAGAAAGATAAAGAGCCTATTGTTTCTTACAGGCCCAAGTGACATGTCTTGAACCAAGGCTGAAAACATAACCTGCAGTAGACTTCCGATCATCAGGGTCGTCTGCCCAATCTAAATTAGTGAAACCAACCAATAAAGGAGTCTCCCCTGAACTGTAATGTGTCCCGAACTGAACTGTACCCAGACATACCGAAGTATTCTTTTAGTTGCTTTCCAATGGATTTCATGGGGTGTTTGCACATACTAGGCAGTAATACCAACAACAAAGGAAAGATCAGGATGTGTCTAAGTCAAGTATAAGAGGCTACCAACTAACTGACAATACAAAATGGCATCAACTTCGGGAGAAGTATAGGTGCCAGCAAGTTTGACTCCAGACTGGAATGGAGAAGGGATTAGTTTACACTCTTCCATGTGAAAGCGACGAAGGTCACAGGCATACTTAGACTGGGAAAGAAAAATTCCTTCCTTGGTTTGCAAAATTTTGAGGCCAAGGAAATAGTGCAAAAATCCTAAGTTTGTCATTTCAAATTTATTCTTAAGGTTGGTTTTCACATGGTTTAAAAGTTTTGAGTCACTACCAGTAAGGATAAATTCATCAACATAAAGGAAAAGGATTTTGAGATGGCTTCCTACTTTCTTGGTATAGACATTTGGATCAAAATGGCATCTAGAAAAGCCGGTATCAAGAAGAATTTTTTCCATTTTTCCATACCAACTCGAGGAGCTTGCTTAAGACCATAATGAGATTTCTTAAGGCGACAAACAAGTATAGATTCACTGTGGACATGGCCAAGAGGTTGTTCCATGTAGATTTCTTCTTGAAAATCCCCATGGAAGAAGGTGGATTTAACATCCATCTGATGGACCTCCCATTTATGTGAGGCAGCAAGGACAAGAACAAGGAGGATGGAATTCATTTTGGCTACAAGGGAAAAGGTTTCATTATAGTCAATTCCTTCAACTTGGGAAAATCCTTTGGTAACTAACCAAGCCTTCTTCCTTTCAAAACTTCCATCCGATGCATAATTAGTTATGTAAACCCATTAACATCTGACAAGTTTTCTTCCTTTTGGAAGAGGTACAAGATCACAAGTATTGTTTCCCATTAAAGAACGATACTCTTCATTCATTGTTATATCCCAATCTGGATGAAGCTTCTACAAATGTCTCTTAATGGTCTCTCAAGACCTTGGGATGCATTCATCCAAACCATTTGTGCAAGAAAGGAGAAACTATTATTTGACGGTCTGTGGGAAGAATGCATCCAAGAAGAATCAAGAGTAGCCAACCTATAATATTTACTTTCAAGAGACGAAGATCAAGCCCTAGCTACTCACACTAAAGGAGGAAGAAAGAAGTCTTACTTCTAGAAAGAAACTCATAAAGAGTCTCACCCCCAAAACAAATTCAGTCATAAAGAATCTCAACCAAAGAGATTCCAAAAGAAAGGACAAAGAAAGGAAAGAGATTACTCATTTGTCCAATGCTACCATTGTGACAATATGGGACATATTGCGAGACATTGTCCAGCTAGACGAGAAGAATACAAGAGGAAAAATAAGAGGCACCATGCCCATGCAGTTGAAGATAAAGAGCATCCTGCAAAGATGTTAAGAGAACAAATTAAAGATTATGTCTTAATCTCAGCCCTCTTAGGATCGTTAACACCTGGAGAGGACACTTGGCTCATTGATAGTGGTGCTTCCAAGCACATGACAGGTCAAAGAGATATTCTCTCTTGCATTTTAGAAAAGAAGTTTTCTCAGAAAGTTACACTTGGAGATGATTATCAATACCCTATCAAGGGAGTGGGAGAATCAAACTACAAGCTTAACTCAGGGAATTCAATGAAGATGAAGGACATACTCTATGTACCAGGTTTGACAAAGAACCTACTCTCCATATCAGCTTTAGAAAATAAAGGCTTCGGAGTTGCCTTTATAGATGGAGAAGTTCTTATGTGGGCTAAAGGAGAAACCATGAAAGAAGCAATCGTCATTGGAAAAGAAGAAGGTGGCTTATATAAGCTAAAGGGTCACTCAGAAGCAGCCATGACCCATGCCATTGAGAATTCATGTGAACTTTGGCATAGAAGATTATCCCACATCAACTCCAAGGCATTACCATACATATGAAAAGCAGTCACAGGTCTACGAGAACTCAAGGTTGACCATGAAGGTGTGTGCAACAGATGTGCACACGGGAAGAACATCAAGAACCCTTTTCCGAAGAGAGACAACAAAGCAGAAGGAGTCCTAGAACTCATTCATTCAGATGTGTGTGGCCCAATGCCATCATTCTCCATCAATGGGTATGTATACTATGTATCTTTTACTGATGATTATTCTCGTAAGACTTGGGTTTACTTTTTGAAATCAAAAGATGAAGTGTTCAGTAAATTCAAGGAATTCAAAGCCTTGATAGAGAATCTTTCCAAAAGAAAGATCAAGATACTCAGGTCAGATAATGGAGGAGAATACACCTCAAAAGAGTTTGTGAATTTCTGCAAAGATGTCGGGATCAAGAGGGAGCTCACCACTCCCTACAATCCTCAACAAAACGGTGTAGCAGAAAGAAAGAACGGAACGATAATGGAAGAAGTGAAGACCATGATCCATGATCAATATCTTCCAATGTGCTTATGGGAAGAAGCAGCAATGACAACAGTATATGTGCAAAACTGATTGTTCCATAGTGCACTTGGGTTCAAGACCCCAGAAGAGATGTTCACCAGAAAGAAGCCAGAGGTAAGCCATCTCAAAATATTTGGTTGCCCAGTATTTATACATATTCCAAAAGAGAAGAGAAACAAGATGGACCCTTCAGGAAAGAAGGGAATATTTGTTGGATACTGTGAAGTCTCCAAAGCCTTTAGAATTTATATACTTGGTCACCATCACATTGAGATCAGTAGGGATGTGACTTTTGACAAAGATGCAGTGCTCAAGAAATCAAGAAGATGTCAGCTTAAAGAAGTATATGAAGAGGAACCTGTAGCTCCCAGAATTGCAGAATCAGTGAGGAATGTTCCCAGAGTTGCAGAACCAATGAGGGAAGTCGTAACTTCCCCTGATGAGGAAATTCTAGAAGATCATGACATAGTAGAAATTCAAGAACCTCCTTAGATGACGATCTCCAATAAGAGAAAGCATGCTTGGGCCAGGGAGCTTATTCAAGATGGAGAGAAGTATGGTGTTCCCGAAGGAACCACGAGACAGGTGAAGAGACCTAAGATATTCTCCAGTTATATGGCTTTGATGTGTGATCTCCTAGAGAAGGAGCCTACCTGCTTTGAGGAAGTCATTCAGAAGAAAGAATGGGCAGATGCCATGACAGAAGAATACCAATCCATAATAAAGAATGATGTATGGGAAATAGTTCCTAGACCGAAGAGCAAGGATGTGGTATCTTCCAAATGGCTCTTCAAAATAAAACATGTTGTTGATGGAAGTATTTAGAAGTATAAAGCAAGGTTTGTCGCTCGTGGCTTTTCTCAAAAGGAAGGCATTGACTATGAAGAGACATTTGCTCTTGTAGCCAGATACACTTCAATCAGAACCGTCTTAGCCCTTGCAGCTAAGATGAAGTGGAAGTTACACCAGATGGACGTAAAAACAGCTTTCCTAAATTGTGTCATCGAAGAAGAAGTGTATATAGAACAACCTCAACGATTTGAAGTTGAAGACAGGAAGATTCATGTCTGTAAGTTGAAGAAGGCTCTGTACGGGTTGAAGCAAGCTCCTAGAGCTTGGTATGGAAGGATATATAGTTTTCTGACGAGCTTGGGCTTTACCAAGAGTAAAGCAGATTCTAACCTCTACTTCAAGGTTATGAATGATGAGCCAGTGATATTGTTGTTGTATGTGGATGACTTATTCTTAACTGGAGAAGAAAATCTCATCACCGAATGTAAGAAGAAGCTCGTTGCAGAATTTGAGATGAAAGACCTTGGCCTAACACATTATTTCTTAGGTCTTGAGGTATGGCAGAGCCCAGAGAGAATCTTCCTTAACCAAGGGAAGTATGCAGTCGAAATCCTGAAGAGATTCGACATGTTGGAGTGCAATTCCATGAATACACCCATGAAAACAAAGTTGAAGCTATTGGTCGACACTTTGTCAAAATTGATTGATGCCACACTGTATAGACAAATCATTGGATCGTTGATGTACCTGACGAACACCAGACCAGATATTTGTTTTGCCGTGAACACCTTGAGTCAATTTCTTGTAGAACCTAGACATGTTCACATAGTTGTTTCAAAACATGTGATGAGGTACCTTAAGGGTACATTAGATTGTGGTCTCAGTTATGATGGAGATCATGATTTCACACTGAGTGGGTACACGGAGTCAGATTGGGTAGGAAGTGTTTCTGACAGGAAGAGCACTTCAGGATGTTGTTTCAGTTTGGGATCAGCCATGATCTCATGGTAGAGTAGGAAGCAATCCAGCATTGCTCTCAGTACAGCGGAAGAAGAATACATTGTTGCGTGTTCTGCCAGTTGCGAAGCCATATGGATTCAAAAGTTGTTGACAGGTCTATTTGACCTAGAGATGGAAGCAACCACGATCCTAAGTGATAACCAGAGCTACATAAAGATGACAAAGAATCTTGTATTACATGACAAGTTGAAGCACATAGAGACACAATATCATTACATCTATGACATGGTGCAGAGAGGAGCCATAAAACTCCAATATGTTAGCACAGATGAATAGGTTGTTGATGTGTTGACCAAGCCTCTATCTTGTGTAAAGTTTGAGCACTTTCGAGATAAGCTTGGTATAGTCCGAAAGGACCTCCCTCGAAAGGGGGAGTAGTGTTGTGTTGATATTCCAGTCCAGTACTGTGCTTCCAGCTTAATTGTTGTGTCGAGATGCCAGTCTAGTATTGTGCTTCCAGCTTAATTGTTGTGTTGAGATATGTCAACCTAGTGTTGTGCTTCCATCTTAATTGTTGTGTTGAGATGCTATCCTAGTGTTGTGCTTCCATATTAATTGTTGTGTTGAGATATGCCAGCCTAGTGTTGTGCTTCCAGCTTAATTGTTGTGTTGAGATGCCAGCCAAGTGTTGTGCTGCCAGCTTAATTGTTGTGTTGAGATTCCAGCTTCATTGTTGATTCCATCTTAATTGTTGTGTTGTGATTCCAGCTTAATTGATGTGTAGTGTGCCAGCCTCGTGCTCTGATGATGTGCCAGCCTCGTGTTGTGATGATGTGACCAACCTCGTGTTGTGATGATGATGTATTAGTTTTATACTAATCCATATTGATGCAGATGATGATTTCATTCCATTGAGAATGACGATGTTGCCGATGAGAAAAACTTCCTATAGATATGCCAGTCAGTGTTCCAAGATGTTGTTGATGATGTTGTCCTCTCACTCACCTGATGTCGTTGATGATGTTGTCCTCTCTCTCGCCTGATTTTGTTGTAGAATACCCTTCTTATGAAGGGGGAGTGTTGAAATAATGTAACTGTAAAGAGTATTATAATTATTATTGATGTAGTATTCATTAGATCAATCCCCTATTGCAGATTGATCATGTCAGCTATTGTAAAATACCAAATCCCCTTTTGCAGATTGGTCAAAACATAATTGTAATAGGCAGAATAAGAAGTCGGCCCCAGAATATATTAAAGGTGGTTATAACCACCTAGAAGAAGAAGTCGGTCTTGCCAGTGAAAAGACACCTTCGTCCACATGTGCCAGAGTTGTATAAATAAGGAGGCTAGCGCCTCATTCAGACATACACTCACTTGTTCATCAATAAGCAAGTTTGGAGCTGCAATTGGAGAAGAAGAGAGAGAGAGAGACAGAGAGAGGCGCATTCTTGGGAGAGGACTTTCTGTATTTGTTTGAGTTATCTCTTGGAATTGTATTGGCTATCTATAATAAGGAATTTTTGTTGGGTTTTCTCCCCCATGAGGGTTTCCCGGGATAAATGATGTGTCTCTTGTGATTGTGTATTTCTCAGTGATCCTATCTATGTTATTGTTATCTAGTGAAATTCAAAGAACTCTAATAATAGCTTAACCTTAACATTATCTACCTGAACTGTTCTAGACCCTACAACACTAAGAGATCTATCATCACCAACAAATATTTTCTTGGTGTTACATTCATTTAGGGAAGAAAATATGGCTTTATCGTTAGCCATATGATAAGATGCTCCATAATCAATAAGCCACTAAGTAGAAGTTGCATTGAAGGAGAAACTAGAAGCAGAAAGTGCATGTCCATGAGAAGAAGAAGTAGAATCAATATTGATGTTGTGATTCTTCATCATTCCTTCTAAAGTTGCCATCTTTTTAAAACATTTGGACTCATCATGATCATCTTTACCACAAAAGTTGCAATGTCTGTCAGTATTCTTACTTTTCGATTTTGCTCCTTTGTCACCATTAGGAGCAGAAGTTGGTTGAGTGGGTTTGGGACCCTTCTTTTGCTTCTTGTTGTGGTGAGGATGTTGCTTCTTTGGATTTTTGGATTCATATTTCTATTGAGCCACTAAGGATTTCGTGGAGGTACCTGTAGAGTTTACCACTCCAAGTTGTTATCTTGGTGAAGCATCACAAAAGGACTCAAGGGAGGGTTTTTATAAGTAGTCCCTAGAGCTTCTCTAGTGGCATAAAAGGTAGATACAAACATTGAATATGCAATACCAAGCTTAGAAAGAATAATATATATGAAACGCTCTTCTTCCAGTTTTATGTTACATTATGCACATAAAATCTAAGTGTTTTGAACTTAGATAAATAATCTTCAATGAAAGAAAAATCATTTGGACATACAATCATTATCTGATTTATATCTAGTGGACTTGAATAATATTGTGTTTACCAAAACAGAGATTCAAGTTTTTCCCAAGCTTCATCAGGGTCATCAATTCCTTGAAGGTGAAACCTTAAATCAGGAGAGATGGACATTCCAGTCGGTCCACGTGCTTCATCATTCTTATTTTCCCATTTGATTTTATTTTCATTATCATTAGGATCTAGTTCTTTTCTCAAGGTAATCTGGTACAATCCTTTACGTTTTAATAAATCCTCCATATGGGATTTCCATTGGAATTAGTTGGTGCTAGTAAACAAAAGATAACAGGAAGAAGCCATATTAAATATGCAGATAATGGATTTAAAAACTGAAACTGATGGTTTAGATGGAAAGATCTCGAAAAATTAGGTTGTTTCAAAAAAAAACCACACTAAAAATGGACTTCGGATGTGAAAGTTATACCCTTTTGAAAAAAAGGCATAAACGGTAACCAAATAGCTACGTGGCAAGTAGAAGTTGGTCCACGTGGTAATAACCCTCCCAATAATCTCACTTTTACAAATAAGTTGTTTACAAAGTGACCCACTTTTATAGAATAAGTGGGGATTACTTTTACAATGAAGTTACTTTATAACGGAAAGTTGTGTGCAAAATAAATAACTTCAAAATAAAATATTAAAGTTACTTACAGTGATTACATTTTATAATTGAAATGAAATACACTTTAAAATGGATGCATGAATTTTTTCGAAAAAAGTAACAAAAAATAGATTTGAACTCGAGACCTCTTGCTTAATAAAGAAACGTTTAACCAAATGAACTAGTACAAAACATATTGTATTGTTTAGAAGGAGGATTGAGGGTGTTGTTGTTGTTGTTGTGGAATATGACCTTGAATAGCGTGCTCATAAAAAAATATTTTCACATAAGAAAACATTTTGGCTTCTCGATGAAAACAAGGGTTAGATCTCGATTAGCTTACCTGAAAAATACAAATTTATCTCTATTTTTTATTTATCAAGATCGCACAGAGCGCACAGCAAAGAGCATACATAGATAAGAAAACCCTTTCCGATCTGTTTCTGATTTGTTGAGATCGCACAAGGCGAGGGGAAAATAGCATACGCAGATCCAAAAGAGTAAAAACTGGGAGATAAAAAACAAAAAACTGAAATAATAACTCTGCAAAAATTTAAAAGGGTGTATTCGGGCTTTATACCTCCAAATCTAACTAAAATGGTCATATATTGGGCAAATGGAAACCTTTTCGAGTGAAATGAAAAATGTTCCTGACTAAAATGAGTGCTCCGGACGCAACGGAACAGTCCTCTCAGCCTAAAAATGTACAGAAATGGAAGAAACTAGAGATGAGGCAACATTGTTTCACGATCTCCATCTACAACGGGAGTAGGTCTTCGTATGCGCTCTGATACCATGTTCGACAACATAGGTATTCCAACAGAGGGACGAATATTGATTTTTCATAAGCTAGGTTAAGCATGTAGTTCATTTAATGTCATCATGTCTTAACCATAAACAAGAATGTTGCAGCAATCAAAATCACAAGAAGAAACACCATGCACAAGAACACAAGATATATCTTGGGAAACCCTTCTCAAACAAGGGAGAAAAACCCAGCCAAATCCTTTTCTATATTCTTCAAGAGAAATACCTTTCACCACCAAGAATGACTTATCACACAAGAGGGTGCTTAAGCTCTAGAAGACTAGCACCCAAGAGAGGTGCGCACCTTTGCCAAAGAGAAGTACTTGCTGAAATTTCCAAAACATATGAGAAGGATATGATTCTACAATGGAGAATCATCTCTTACTTATATTAGACTTTGATCAATTAACAAGGGCATCTATTGGCACAACAGAGCCGACCTCTCTAAGTCAAATATATTTTATTATTATATTTATTATTATAATTAATATTCACATTATTAATTATCTTTTTTATATTAATTATATTAACATAGAGCCGACATGTACCCTTTACATAATAACTAGGGTTACAGGTAGGTCTAACTCTTGAACAATATATAGCAAAGGATCTGATACACCCACTAGTGCTCATCCACTAGGGGCACATCCATAGGGATGCCATATCTCTAGTTCACTGCATTACACAGATGAACCATATCTTCACACGTTCACCTGTGCTCGTCCACAGGCACATCCACTCTACAGATCTGCTTTCCCACTGCCACCAACAAGAGAATCATTTGGAGTCTTCTCATCAACTCTCCCGCTCAGAGGAGTGTTAATATTATGGTAGTTGTGGGAGGTATTTACCTCCACGTGTGAACCTGACAAGAATAGAAGACTCCGGGAAGCAAGAGAAACCCTAATGAGTTGGATAATAACCCTAGAAGCCTTGTCATCTCAAGAAGATAATTTATATTAGGCTATTAGCCTCCAAGAGAAGAAGTCGGCCAGAAATAATAATAATATACTGAACAGACACATATCCAGAAGGAGAAGTTGGCCCCAGCATAACTGGCAGGACTACTATAAATACAGGGCGCCAGTTCTCATTTGTAGCATCTCAGAATTGCAGTTCCTAGTTTGGTGCGCACTGCAGTTGCAGTCTTGTGCGCAGGTTTGGAGGAGAGTTGTTGGTGCAGCTGCAGCAGCAACAAGTTTTCATTATTGGCTTGAATATCTCTTGGCTAGGGTTTGGACTATCTGATCAGCTTTTTGTGATGCGCTATCCTTGGGGAAAGGTGTGCTACTCTTTGTTTGGCTATCTAGCCTAAGGATTGCTTCCGGAGGAATTCTCAGTCAAGGTTAAGGTTCTCGGAGGGAGGCTTCGGCCTATGGTTGGGTGACGAAGGTATCGTCAATGGTAAAACGAGCACATCATCTTCTATATTCTAACAAGGAGTCCATCACATCATCTTCATTTCTGTTCACATGATGATGTGCCCAGCTCTTTTGGGATTTCCCACATTCACCTTATGCTCAGCCATAGGCACGTCCTAACTCAACAGATCGCTTTTCCACCAGATGATCATCTGGATTTCTTCTCTCTCACGTCATGGAGGAGGCCATTTCTACATTCCTAGCCCTGTCCCAGGATGGAACCATGAACCCTTCTTAGGGGCTTTCTCTCAGGTTTGTAACTTGAGAGTAAGACTTCACATAGCTACTATATTCCACATCTCACATGTTTGTAAGTTGGAGGATGTCTCTTATAGATGCATTCATCAACACTCCCTCTCAGCTAGGGAGGCATTCTCCATCAGGCCAAGATTCTCATGGAGTACTCGAACTTTGTCTTGGCAAGTGGTTTAGTGAAGATATCAGCAATTTGTTCATGGGTGGAAAGATACTGAACATGTATTGTCTTCCTCTGTACCATATATCTGATATAGTGGTACTTGATTTCAATATGTTTTGATTTGTCATGAAATACTGGATTCTTTGAGAGCTTCACACAGCCCTGGTTGTCACAATGAATGGTGGTTCGATCCATCTCATGATCAAACGAATATGTCAAGAGTTTGCGAAGCCATACAGCTTCGGGAACTACCATGCTTAGTGCAATTTATTATGCCTCTGTTGTACTCAAAGCCACAGAGCTTTGTTTTCTGTTGCACCAGGAAACCATGGTTGAACCTAGGGTGAAGCAGTTACCTGATGTGCTTTTTTTGTCTACTGCACTTCCTATCCAATCTGCATCAGCATACCCTTCCAGGCTGTTAAAATAATGTAACTGCAAAGTGTATTCTTATTATTATTTGATATATTATTCATTGGATCAATCCCCATTGTGGATTGATCATGTCAGCTATTGTAAAAGGACCATATCCCCTTTTGTGGATTGGTCATAATGTAATTGTAATAGGCAGAAAGAAAAGTCAACCCTAGAATATATTAAAGAGGCCCCAAAATATAATAAAGGTGGTTATAACCACCCAGTTTGAGAAGTCAACCCTGACAGTGAAGAGACACTTCACACGTGCCAGATTTGTATAAATAAGGAGGCTAGCACCTCACTTATAGACACAACTCACTTGCTCATTGAGAGACAAGTTTCATAATTACAGTTGGAGAAGAGAGAGAGAGAGAGAGAGAGAGAGAGAGAGAGAGTGACGCATCTTTGGGAGAGGATATTCTGCATTAGTTTAAGTTATCTCTTGGCATTGTATTGGCTATCTATAATAAGGAAGTTTTGTTGGGTTTTCTTCCCCTAGAGGGTTTCCCAGGATAAATGTTGTGTCTCTTGTGATTGTGTATTTCTCAGTGATCTTGTCTTATGTTGTTGTTATTTATTGAAATGCAAAGAACTATAATAATGGCTTAAACATTAACATGGTATCAGAGCCAAGCTGAAGAGAGCATCTTTCACAAGAGAAAAGTGAAAAACGTCATTGTTACCGTACATGAAAATTAGGACTTTTTGATGGTGAAGCTTTTCAGCCCTAAAACCATCTAGAAAAGTGTGCCCTCCCCCAAGGATCATTTTGGCACCTTCAGCTCATCTTTTCAGTGGCTAGATCTCTCGGAAAATGAAACCCTAGTTTCACAAAGTACCAGAAGTACCAGAAAACCAGAAGCACCAGTCCAGAAATACGCAAATCAAGTTTGAGGGGGTAAAAGTTGGATTTTCAAAAATCTGACTGCACCAGCTTACTCACCTCAGCTCAGTGCATCTATCCCCTGGATCAGAATTTCAAAATTCAAAGTTTGAAAAATCAAGGTTTCCTCATAAAACCCTAAGCTGCAGTTGTAGTTGTAGTCTCAGAACCAGTTGCAGTACCAGTTGCAGTTGCAGTTGTACTACCAGTTGCAGTCACCCTTGAAGTTTTTTAAGAGTTGGTAATGATTATCGTTGCTGCTAGATGGAGCCACTACCTGCAAATGCTATCAGAGGTATGTACTCACATATGTTTAAATGGTTAAACTTTAAAGAGTATCTGCAGGAGAAGGGATCTCATGCCATAGAATGATCTCAAGATCCAACACATTCAGAGGAATGATGCAACCCAAGTGTGATTATTCTGATATGCATCTATTTGTTATGACATTATTTTGATCAGTGTTGCATGTTGTAGCTATGACCATCATTCTAACCTTTGATCAAAATCTGA
>ML778892.1:1325295-1354213 GCA_009831015.1 Picea engelmannii
TTATACAATTACCGACATGATTAATCCACAATGGGGATTAATCCAATAACAATAATAATAATAATGACATGATTAATCCGCAATGGGGATTTAATCCAATAATAATAAGAATGCTCTTCGCAGTTACATTATTTCAACATTATGTTGTCTATTATTTTGTGACCTCTCCATAGTAATCAACCTATTCTGCAAGGCATTGATCTGATTGGCATGGTTTATTTCCATTTGTTTAATAAGTTGGGTCAACTCCTTAATTCCGTCATTAGACGACTCTTGACCCTCAACCTTCTTCGTCTTTTCATCATTAACTTTTGAAGAAGATCCTCTTGTAAAACCCAGGATGTTAGACTTCCTAGCATCCTGCATGTTCTTATCAATTTTTATGGTTGTGGCTTGTGCTGCTTTCAAATTCTGAGGATCCTTATCCCTTAAGGCATACCTCATCTCCCCCTCAAAAGCCTCCATATAATATATCAAGACTGCAGCATCCGAGGGTTTTATGTCATCATGCAGAGTCTTCACTAAACTATTAAACTTAGTGTTGAAATCTTCCACAGTTTCATTCTCTTTCTTATGGCTAGAAGTGAGGGCAGCTAACTGAAACCTATGTTCTTTCTGATCACCCCATCTCTTCCTAAATTCATCCAAAATTGAATCAAGGGTGCTAAACTTTGTTGGATCAAAATCAGTAAACCATTCAGCAGCATCACCTTCTAGTGAATACACAAATAGGGTCATCTTTACATCTTCATTATGACCTCTACAATATCTCTCAACACACATCTGGAAGTTCAAGATGTGAGACTTTGCACTGATTGCATTGTTTCCCTGAAAGGTAGGTAACTTCTCTATGGCCTTCTCAGGGACTTGGTGTGGGGCACCTTGGATTGTTGCAAAATTCAAAGGCCTCAAAAACACACTCATGGTTGCGTTAGGAGTATTAGTGGATGTATAAACAGTTTGTTGATTATTGGTTTGGAACAAGAATTGGATGTCAGTGAGTGCTTCTTCTCCAAGACTTTCAAGTAGCCTCCTAGGAGCAAGGCGATTTATCCTCCTCCTATAAACTTTTTCGAGTTCAGGAAAAGAGTAAATCAATCCTTGTGCAACGCTCCTAGTAATATACCTGATAGATTTGTTCAATGGAGTCGCCACTTGGAAATGAATCACAGGAAATCAACCAATGCAAGTTCAAAGAATTTTAGGGACTAAAGTTTTTTATAGTTTAGTTTGAAAAGAATAAGTTAAGTCGTTTTGACCAAGAATAAATGACTTATCCCCGACAACGGCACCAAAGATGTTGTCGTCCTTATACACACTTGCAAATGTGAGCTAATTCCTGCTCACTTAGTGTGTCCTCAGAGGCACAATTCCCAGGTTCAAAGTCCACGCTGTCACTTTGACTTGAACCTCTTCCGTCTAGGCTAACTCCTAGGGAAGCCAAGGGGTGTAGACCCTAGTTACTAGATGAGATTTAGAGTTTAAAGTTCTAGGAGTTGGTTTTAATTTGTTAAATGTTCAGGTGGAATCTAGCCTATGATATTAAGCAGCAATGCAGGATGCACAATATAGGATGACAGTCAAAACATTTTCCTAGGACAACTAAGACTAGTGCCTAAGATTGGGTAAGGGGTCAACTAGATTAAGAGGAGTTTAATTACAAAATAATTACAGGATTACAAATATTACAACAAGATAGATACAACTAGATACAAAGATACAGAAAGAATATCCAAGATATATAGAGTTAGACTAACTAGATACAATGGATACAAGATATACAATATACTAACAAGTTGCTCGAATGTGCAGGAAATGAAGATACTCAAGATAAGATAACGATCAACACATCAAGCCAAGCATGCTCACAATAGATCTTACTCTATTGGACTGCTTATCAATGCCACATAAGACGAAAATCACTCAAGACCCAGTCAAAAGAGTGCCTCCAAGTGGATGCGCAACTTCTTGAAGGATCACACCACGAATTATAGGAACAACAATAAATAGAAAGTGCATGAAAATGTAAAGCGTTCCAGATAAGAGATATAACCACCTAGATAATTAATCCACAATGCATAAAATGACTTGCATGTAAATATAGATATGAGATCAGTGTGCTTGCAAGCGTGATAATAAATTGTCGATAAGTTGTAGACCAAGGATTAAATTATGTGGTTAAATGAGAGTTGTTTTAATCCTATCTAAGTGTCAACCCAATACTTTCCTCCCCCAAATACCAAGTGATTGTTGGGTGCTCAAAAAGCTAGGCAACAAGGCCCACCCTAGCTCCACAGGTCAGTCCTAAGATCAAAGTACTCTCGGAAAGGACGTCGCGCGCCACGAGACCGTCCCCAGCCTAGCACCTTCTGTTGCCTTCCTCCGACCTCGTTTTAAATGGCGAAGATGATTGGTAAAGGTGCCCTATTAAGTCTAATAAATTTTAAACTTATGAGCTAAGTATTGAAGTGCTTGAGTGCTTAAAGCTTGCTCAAAAATGATGCCAAATGTATTACTATGAATTTTAATTCCTGGAAAAGGGCCTAAGGGACCCAAAACCAAAATTGAGAGTTAAGTTCTTAGATGTGAGAATATCGCATGTAAACTGTAAAAAACTTAAAATAACTTGAAAAGCGATTACTTTTAAACCTTTAAGAAAACTGTGTTTGCATGCATGTGTGAAAAATAAGTACTTGAGAAATAAATGACTTGCATGCAACGAAAAGTAAAGATTTAAATTAAGCCTCCACGAGCTCTAAGCTAGCATTTAGGTGTGAGGTCTACTCTAGAGAATTCTAACATTAAGCATCCATGTAGATATCCACAACTAAACTAGTTAATCTATGAAGTAAAAAACAGAAAATAAACTAAGTTAAAAACTTGGAAAGCAAAAACTAAAAAGAAAGAATGCAAACCACTTGGGTACACTCCTTTGGAGTTGCTTACATTGATTTAGAAAGAAGAGAAGAAGAGGATAGAGTTACCACTTTTGAAAAGATGTACTTGGAGGTGTGTTGTGGAAGAAATCGGACAACATACACCCTAAACCTGGCGAGAGCCTGCAAAAATCAGCAAGCTATTGCTTGTTGATTTGTGCTGCAACACACTCAAACAAAGCTATGAAAATTCTTGTTTTTCAACAGAAACTTCCCACATGTAAAAACCAGAAAATTAAATTGATTATATTGACCTATCTAATGAGTTAGCATCCAAAATCTGAATATGAATGAAACATAAAGATAATCAGAAAGCTTTGAAGTTTTAGTGAGGGATGAGAGTGGATCCTTTCTTGGATCTATCCCAACAACTCTCTTTGAAATGACCTGCAAGCTTCAAATAAAATGTGAGGCAAAGTAGAAAATGATTGCATGCACTAATAACATAACACAGTTTATATCATTAGTGAATCCAAAACATATAAGCTAGCAATTATACAATTACTAAGCCTAGCTAAGTAAACTAATTTATCCAACAATCTACTCACTAACACAATAATATTCAAAAAAACAAAGAGCAATATCACCTCATGCACAAGTGGAGCATCCAGACAAGTCTTGAAATCCCCGAGTCCTCCAAAGCTATTCCTTTATTATCAATGGAAGAGGTTGTAGCAACAAAGTTGCTCCAAGCTCTTCAAGAACAAATGGGTGAAGCAAGATGAACAATACTGAGAGAGAGAGATGAAAAGAATTTGGGTAGCATAACAATACTCAGAAGAATGGTGTTCAATGAGGGAGTGAGAGGTCTCATTTATAGAAATGAGAGGAAGAGAGACCCTTCATGGATCTTTGACAAATGTCAAAAATCCAAGCCAAAAGACCACTCAAGTGAAAAGGGCATGAGCTTTTAGGGTTGAGTGCGGAATGGCAAGTATGGTGAGTGGAGGAGTGAGTTGGCCATCAAGGAGAGGCATATTGGTTGAAGGAAAAGTGCATGACTAGCTTTGAAAGCTAGTTACCAACTTTCAAGAGATGTTTCCACTTTCATGGAGAGTGATGGCGCACTTCCAAGGGAAAGTCGTGAGCTTTAAAGTGGAGTGTGGTTGGAGTGTGTTTAACACACTCTAAAGGTGACGTGGGAGCTAAAGGAGGGGTGCACCTCATGAGGAGGGGCCCATAACCCATTATTAAATGAGTTTCCAATTCCCACTTGTGAGAGGGGCGTGTTCCCCAAGAGGGGGCGCAAATCCCAAGGGTGATCTAATTAAAGAGTGAGTTATGAGGTGGGTAATGGTTAGGAAGTGGGGTTGGGTAGGTTAGGGAGTCTCTCTCAACCATTTGTCACCTCTACTTTACCTCATTTGATCATTTATTACAAAATTGACATTTTCCCATGTCTTCGGTTTAGCACTTAAAATTGTTTTTATCTTACTAAGACTCCTAAGTGGACAAAACCCTAGCAAAACTTGTCCGACTAAGTTGAAACTTGATCTAAGGGTGTAGGGGGTCTCATTCCATTTCTTTTGAGTACAAATACCCCTATCAAAAGCCTAGTGACCAAGCTTTTACAATTTTTCATCAGAATTAATTAATTAATTAATTAAAATCCCAACCTTAGGAAATTTTAATTAATTAAAAAAAACTTATCTAGACTCGACTAAAAATCACGAAACTTTTTCTATTGTCTTACATGGTCATTTACATCATTCCTAAACACTAGCTACCAGAGGATGACTTCATCAGAACGCCTTTCACCACTTTGGAGGATTTATTGCTAGTGGGAGTGAAAAACTCAAGGAAAATTAATAAGGCTGGTTAGGCCAGATTAAGATCCCGAGGATAAAAAACACTCAATGAAAGGAACTCTCCTAATGAAGAAATCCTAAGGTAACTAACCTAACTATGATCCATGCAGACCTATTACATTATTTACCCATGCAAAGGTGCGGATATCTCATTTACAAAAATTTGTGTTGGAGCAAAAATTGCCATGTAGAACCAAAAAGTCTCTGATTTGTTTGCATCTGATGATGCATATCTTCATGGTACATGGAGTTGACCCCCTAGTTGAATAGGCGGTCAACAATGGCTGGGCTAGGCTAGCACTTTTAGGTTTTGTTGGGCTTATGACTACCAATAAATAAGCCTTTAAATATGATAGCTTCTTCAAGAAATTCTCAGAAACATGATTCAGAAATTTTCTACAGAATTTTGATGAAACCCTAGAAACCCTTAGGGTCAATTTTGAAAAATGCCTGGAATTTAGTTCTGAAACTTGCTGGAGGTACGCTGAAGGAGGTCGTACCCTTCTAAGTCTTTTTCAGCCCAAGCGTCCAAGTTTGAGTGGTGAAACTTCTTTGAAAAAGGAGGTCGTACGGATTTTCTGGAAACCCTCGGAGGGTCGTACGGTTTCTGCAAATGAGAAAGTAGAGGATCTGGAGAAGGCTTGTGCAATGGGATCTTCAAGACCTATGCTCTGATACCATGTTGATTTTTCATAAGCTAGGTTAATCATGTAGTTCATTTAATTTCATCATGTCTTAACCATAAACAAGAATGTTGCAGCAACCAAGATCACAAGAAGAAACACCATGCACAAGAACACAAGATATATCCTCGGAAACCCTTCTCAAACAAGGGAGAAAAACCCAACCAAATCCTTTGCTATATTCTTCAAGAGAAAGACCTTTCACCACCAAGAATGACTTCGCACACAAGAGGGTGCTTAAGCCCTAGAAGACTAGCGCCCAAGAGAGGTGCGCACCTTTGCCAAAGAGAAGTACTTGCTGAAATTTCCAAAACATATGAGAAGGATATGATTCTACAATGGAGAATCATCTCCTACTTATATTAGACTTTGACTAATTAACAAGGGCGTCTATTGGCACATCATGGTCGACCTCTCTAAGTCAAATATACTTTATCATTATATTTATTATTATAATTAATATTCACATTATTAATTATCTTCTTTATATTAATCATATTAACATAAGGCCGACCTGTACCCTTTACATAATAACTAGGGTTACAGGTAGGTCTAACTCTTGAACAATATATAGCAAAGGATCTGATACACCCACTAGTGTTCATCCACTAGGGGCACATCCATAGGGATGCCATAGCTCTGGTTCATTGCATTACACAAATGAACCAGGTCTTCACATGTTCACCTGTGCTCGTCCACAGGCACGTCCACTCTACAGATTTGCTTTCCCACTGCCACCACAACAAGAGAATCATCTGGAGTCTTCTTGTCAACTCTGCTGCTCAAAGGAGGCCATCACATCGTCTTCATTTATGTTCACATGATGATGTGCCCAGCTCTTTTGGGATTTTCCACATTCACCTTGTGCTCAGCCACAGGCACGTCCTAACTCAACGGATCGTTTTTCCACCGGATGATCATCTGGAGTTCTTCTCTCTCACGTCATGGAGGAGGCCATTTCTACATTCCTAGCCCTGTCCCAGGCTGGAACCACGAACCCTTCTTAGGGGCTTTCTCTCAGGTTTGTAAGTTGAGAGTAAGACTTCACATAGCTTCTATATTCCACATCTCACAGGTTTGTAAGCTGGAGGATGTCTCCTATAGCTACATTCATCAACAAGGAATAACTTCAGTAACCACTCACACAACCAGATCAAAGATCAACACACCGATATTTTGACGTGGTAAAACCCCTACAGGGAAACATCCATGGCCCCAACCAACATGGCCACTTGGAGCAATTTATTAATGCAAAATAAAAATAAAAATACAGAGAGATTTACAAGAGATTTTATCACAATCGATCATCGACAAATGACCCTCCATGCTCTTTAAATAGAGATCATGGACCAATCGGGTGTTAAGCCACGGATCAATGTAGTTGTTAAGATCGAGGAGAATATGAACCGTCGGATAACTCTATGTCGGGAACATATCGTGACCGTCATATTTCCTAACTACAAATGCATACTAAATAAACACACTTTTACCTAACGACACAATAGATCAAGTTGATCTTAACTAACTCCTAAATATCTAAATATCCTAACATTCGACATACCACCTCTCTCTGAATGATCTCATACTATTTTCCTTTCAAATCTTCAAAATGAAACACTAATATGGAATTTTCACATTCACATCTTTTCATACCAATGGAGTCACTAGATGAGAATGTTGTACCTTCAAACCAATATTCTCATCACATCATTGTAACCATGTCTATTGAATTCGGGGACTTTGTCTCAAGCAACAATTACATTTTGTTACCTCGTATATCCACACAAAAGATAAGTCCAATCATCCAAGTACAAATCCTAAAAGCACTGTTGGAAGTTCTACCCATTGTCACCTCTGTAGAACCTCCCTTCACTTTAGATTGTCTCTTCTCCAGTAGAAAGGGGGATTCCCTAATAAGACTACAAATATGTCCTTCATAAAGTTGCTAATAAAATCAGTTAGAATGTAGATTATGATTTCATTTTTTAGATAAAAGAGTAAAAAGACAAGTAAGATTAAGTGTGTTGTCCTTTGGGTAAATCAAGTCACAACATTAGTAGAAGAAGTTCAAAATATAAGGAAGAAATCAACGAGCAATGTAGTACATCAATATTGTTAATTAAATCAACCATATTAACACATAAATCAACATGAAAAGCTTATAAAAAGACCATTTCATTTCTAGCTCAATATCTACCAATATAATGTGCAACCATCAAAGTATTAATAGCAACAACCACCTTCAAATTAGTATAAAAAACAACCACTTTCCCTTCATATACCAATTTAATTACATCCAAGGGTTGTAGGGCTATAAAGCATTTACAAAACCATTAGAGAAATTGACGTAAAAAATGGGTAAAAGTTGCTATCAACTTTAAAATAATCAATATGATTCAAAATGATGATGTCAACCATAAGGGTAAATAGTCTTGGGAGGGCAAGAAAGAAAACTATTTTTTTAATCGTATGTTTGACTTATCTCCTTATAGGTTTACTCAAATTTCAAGTGTAGGCACTCATTGGATGCAGAATTATTTTGCATCCAACGAGTGCCTACACTGGAATTTGAGTAAACCTATAGAGACAAGTCGAAAATATGATAACAAAATAGTTTATTTCTTTCCCCTTGAAAATCCATAACTCTTATTTTATTATTTAAACTATTATTTTCCTTACGAGACCCATTTTAGACCTCAAAATTTCTCTAATGCCCTTGTTTACACATCCAAACAACCCACTAAAAATGTGCAACATATATGAAATATCGAAGTTATACTAGCAGAAATCAAGGCAGTAGCCCAAGCATCAACATGATCAACCATCCCAATAGAATTGAACCTTCACTCACCAAGAGTTTTTTCTCCCTTTAACCTAAAAATGACATTGTCCTTGGCCTTCTAAGAGAATTTCTCCACTTGAACTTCTGATTTGCGAGTGAAAGTGCTTCTCCTCTTATAGCCTTTTTTCTTCAACTAATTTTATAATTAAATATTATTTAGAAAAGTGTAGAGAGCCTTAAATTCTTCTTTTCTCCAAGAAATATTAATAAAAAATTATGAGAAGGGTCTAGAAATGCCACTTGTCCTCTTTAGTATGAACAAACTATTGAAGATACTTTCCTTCTTGTATAAACGGGATACTTTAGAGCCTTCTAGGTTGAGCACTCCCTTTTATAACAACTCCTTAACTACCCACATAAAATAATAATAAATGCCAAGTCAAAGAGGGTGTTTTTCAAGGTAGGGAAGTACTCCTTAGGATAATAAAAGAATGCCATGCATCTTCATTAGAGATAGGGTGTTCCTTCAAACCTCTTGTTGACCGCCTATTCAACTAGGGGATCAACTCCATGTGCCATGAAGAGATGCATCAACAGATGCTAATATGTCGAAGACAGTTTGGTTCTACTGGGCAATTTATGCCTCCAGCACTTCTTTTAGTAAACGAAATTTCCGCACCCCTTCGTGGGTTAATAATGTAATAGGTCTGCATGGCTCATAGTTAGGTCAGTTACCTTGGGATTTCTTCATTAGGGGAGTTCCTTTCATTGAGGGTTTTTTATCCTCAAATTATTAATCTGGCTTTTCAGACTTATTAATTTCCCTTGAGTTTTTCCCTCCCACCAGCAATAATTCCTCCAAAGTGGTGAAAGGCGTCCTAATGGGGTTATCCTCTGGTAGCTAGTATTTAGGAATGATGTAAATGACCATGTATGACATCTTAGAAAGTTTCACGGAATTCCGTCAAGTCTAGATAGGTTTTTTTAATTAATTAATTTTTAGTTAAATTTTCCTAAGTTTGGGAGTTTAATTATTTAATTAATTTTAAACAAATATTGTAAAAATTGGGTCTTTGGGCTTTTGATAGGGGTATTTGTGCTCAAAAGAAATGGAAAGACACCCTCTACAACCTTGGACCAAGTTTCAGCTCAGTCAGACAACTTTTGCTAGGTGTTTGTCCACCAAGAGTCTCAGTTAGTCAAAACAACAATTTTAATTGCTAAATCATGACATAGAAAAAATGTCATTTTTGTAATTTTGAGCAAATGGGGTAAAGTAATGATGGAAAAGTGTGAAAGAGATTTTTCCTAACCTTTCCTAACCTTTTCCAACCCTCACATCACCCCCTCACCTAGCCATTAAGCAAAAACGTCACTTTTCATAGAGTGGTGTGCCTCCCTTCTAGAAAGTCTCCAAAAAGTGAAAAATAATTAAAAAAAATGATCGGAGACTTATTATATCCCTTGGTGTGTCTCCCTAGACCCTACAACTCATCATTTCATTTATCAAAGCCTTGTCAACTCACTCCAACTCACTTCCACTTCATCCATCCATGCCAAAACCCTAACTTACCAAAACCCTAAAAGTGATTTTTCTTTGATGTGTGACACTTGTAACTCATCCAAGAGGGGTAGCTTTGCCTTCCCAAGTATAAATAGAACCCCTCCCTCACTCATTTAACACCATATCTTGAGCTATTGTTATGCTACATGATTTTCCCCCCATCTCTCTCTCTCTTGGTTCATTGTGTTTCATTTCCATTTTTCTCTTAAGAGTGTTGGAGCAACTTGTTGCGACAAAACTCTCCTCTTGAGTAATAGAAAGGCTTTGGAGGATTTTGAAGAAACAAAGAGTATTCTTGTTGCTTCTTGCTACTATTGAGGTAATATTGTTCTATTTCTCTCTCTCATTCTTGCTTCAAGTTTTATGGATCTAGAGTAGAAGTTTCAAGCAAAGTATTTGGTTTGGATAAATCTTGCGGCAGTATTATCATAGATCTAGTGAAGTGTTTAGTTGGGTATTTCAAAGTAGTTTGTTTTACCATCTAGATCTACCCACATTCTATCTATTTTTGTAGCTTCTCTCTCACATTTTGCAGGTTTACCTCTAGGGTTTTATTGGGCTAGCCTCAAGGAAGAGTCTACTCTTAAAACCCCCTTAAACTCCATTGTTTTTCAGATCTGGTTTCTTTACTCATTCCTTATATATTTCAGCTTGTTAACAATCATAGATAGGTTACAAAAATACTTTTTTACTTGGAATTTTTATGTGAAAATTTGTTGCCCTAAAAACAGAGATTTTTCATTACTTTTCTTGTTGTGTGCAGCATTTCCAGCAAGCAATAGCTTGCTAGTTTTTGCAGGTTCTCATCAGGTCAAAGGGTTTTGCAGCCCACTTTTGGTCACACAACACTCCCAAAGGTCTCTCCTTTGGGTTGGTAAAAAATCTCACCTGTCTCTTTCATTTTTCTAGCATTTCTAAAGTCTTATTCTTGCTTCCAAACCTTCTTTGGCACAACAAATGTAGGCTTGCCTCCACCTTGTGCCATCGTGAGTGGTTTCTTTCTTGCTTCTCTTTTCAAGTCATTTTCTTCATAATTGTCTACCCCTTGGGTGAGACATCCCCAAAATCGTAAGGCTAGTAATGTGTTGATAATGTGCTTATGCTTAATGGTTAAAATCTTCTAGAAGTAGATCTCACATTCATATAACTAGTCTTAGCTTAAGCCCATGGAGGCATAAATTCACTCACATGCTTTAAATCTTGCAAGTTTCATTTTAACAACATCTATCTTAATGCAAATCATACATGGGTAAATGATAAAAGTTTAAATCTTCTCATTGGCAAGTTGTTATTGTCCTTTTCAAAGCACTATTTTCTTTCAAGCTTGCAAACATTCTTGGTTAAGTGGTGTTGGAATAACTTGATCTTTTCAGCAATTCATTATATATGCTATATGTGTTTACATGCTTCATTCTTAAAATTCTAAACACATCTTTTTGGTTGATTAAAGTTTCGGTTTTGGCACCTTTTCACTAATTTTGGACAACTAAAAGTCACCTAAACACTCTAAAACGCACTAAAATACTTAGCCCATAGGTATATCAACTTATTAGACATAATAGGACACCTTAATTCACCATCTTCGCCATCTAAAACGGGACTTGAGGAAGGCAACGAAAGGTGCTAGGCCGAGGACGGTCTCACGGTGTGCGGCATCCTTTCCAGGAGTATTCGGGGCCTTTAGGGTTGACCTGTGAAGCTAGGGTAGGCCTCGTTGCCTCACTTCTTGAGCATCCAGCGGCCATTTGGTAACTGGGGGAGGAGGATTTTGGTTTGACACCTAGTTAAGGGGTGTTAATTAAAATCTTTTAAAATCTTTAAGCAACTCTTAATCCACTTTGTGTTTTAGGCTTCACTTTTTGGGGTACATCTTATGGTTGTCTAAAACACTACTTGCAAGCACATAACTCTTTTTCAATCTTACATGCAAATAACATTTATTTACTTTGTGGATTAATTAACTAAGTGACATCTTGAGTATTGTTGAGCATTTGTTCTTTCAAGTATTTTTTTTAATGTTCTTTATGGTGTGATCCCTCAAGAGATAGCGCATCCCATTTGGAGGCATCATCTTGTTGGATCTTGAGTGTTGTGATTTCCATTGAAAAGCAATCCAATAGAGTAAGTTCTATTGGGGCATGCTTGGCTTAATGTGAATGATCTTCATGTTTTAAATATCCTTGAGTACTTACACATTAAAGCACTTGGTTATATTTGTATCTTGTATATCTTGTATCTCTTGTTCATAATTGTTGTATATCTATCATTCATTATTGGTTGTAAGTAACTTGTAAATCTTTTGTAATCTAACACCCTCAAACTTTAGTTGACCCCTAGCCCAATCTTTTGGCACTAGTCTTAGTTGCCCTAGGAAAAGGCTTGCTTCTCATCTTTACTGTTGCATCTTGCATTCGTTGCCTTTGCATCATAGGTTAGACTTTTTCCCAAACCCTCTAACAAATTAAAATCAACTCCTAGAACTTCAATTTTAAATCACATATAGTAACTAGGGTCTACCCCACTTGGCTTCTCTAGGAGTAAATCTAGACGGAAGATGTTCAAGTCAAAGTGACAGCGTGGGCTTTGAACCTAGGCATTGTGCCTCCAAGGACACACTAAGTGAGCAGGACTTAGCTCACGTTTGCAAGTGTGTATAAGGACGGCAACACCTCCTTTAAGTTGGATGCTTCAATTATGCCTCAAGCTTGCATCAAATTTGAAATCATTGTAACTCTCTCAATATTGATCAAATTTTCTATTATGACCACAATTATGAAATGTAGTAGCCACTCTGCACCTACTGGCACTAATCTGGCAGCAATCGAAGCACTCTGTCAAAAGATATCTGCTCAGGATGGTAGGCACTACTAAGTACTAACAAACTCTTTATAACTTGGATCTCATGGGCATATGTGCCCCTACAATGAGGATCTCATACAACATCCCAGAATGAGTGTTACTCTCCAAAAACGTACAATGATAAGTGTGAGTACATGCCAAGTGTAACCTCCTCCCTTGGTGTGCCCTTCAAGAAGCTCATCTTTCAATGATGTACATTAAAATGACAATAAAAGAGCAAGCCAATGGAGAACTTTTCGGAACAGTGAAGTGCCTCCTTACGGGAGCAGCCCTCCTATGGATGGAGGCGGCCCAAAAGCCTAGGCTTAGAAATTGTCTTGTGCCTCTATGTCCAGGACATCATTTTATGCCATTATTTCTATCCGACATGGACCATCCAGAAAGAAGACCGCACTCTTTGAAAACAGGCTTCAACGGGCTTGAACTGATCGGGTGAGAATCCCAAAAGAGTGTGTGATCGTTGTGGCATTCATTCGGATTCTTTCCTCTGGGGTTGTGGCTAATAGCCAGTGCAGTAAGCTAGTAAGTAAGCGCTATTAAATACCCAACCTAGCTTAGAGAGAACCTGGCAAGAGGTGGTTCCACTGTTTCCTTGGGATAAAAGGATGCCAAGTGTCTTCATGTAACGCATATAACTCTCCTTAAAGCTTCAATGGTGTGAAATACCTCCAAATACGTAACTTATGTCTTGGGATAGGTGAAATGCCTCAAAGTACAATTCAAAGTAAGAAAATGCATCATTATATGTAAAAGGCACCCCAAAAGGTGAATTACTACCACATGTGCAACACTACCTCCAAAAATGTGAACTCAACCATAGAACATGCCTCAAAAAGCATGAGCACCATAACATGTGAAAAAAAAAAAGCAAACATGTAGATCTCCATCTCTCCCAAGTCTGATGAACAAGACTATGTTAGCATCACGACTCATACCAAGCTCCCAAAGTTCACATCCTCATCACAGTACGGCTGAAAAGAATGCCTTGAAAATGCAAAAATGAGTCTTGCATTTTCAGGCAGTAGCAGGTCCCTTTCTCTGAATGGTGCATTGGCTCTAGGAATTATTATGGTAGTTGTTTGCTGGTGCAAAGCATCTCATCCGTTCTGAGAACTAGTCATACATCTCTTTTCTTTGTCACAACATTTTGTACCTCGTAAGAGACACTTGTTTCGTTTCCCATAGTATTGCTATCAATGTGCAAGAATATACTCTGAGGTGGATGATGGCATCACCTCAACAATACAATATGTAGAATGCATCCCAATTGGCATATGATTCTCAGTCTGGTGCAACACGATGGTGAAGAGTGCTTGTACAAATTCGCCAAAGGGATGGTCAAGAGACCGCTGAAAGATGAGAAGAATATGTAGTCTAGAAGATTCTATCTCTGATACTAATTGGTCTAATTGCCCAAGAGGGATTAAAGTACAGACTATAGAAAAACTAACAGCCTATGATATGGTCTGGACAAATTCAGGAAAACACAGAATTCTGCAATTAACAGAAATAAGAAATATCTCTCTATTTATTAACTGCAATGAAATTTACAAGATCTGTGTCAGGGATAAACATCCTGGACAGGAATGTCATATCACCCAATACTTCAAAACCATCCAACCTCTCTGAGCCTCTATGCTAACAAATTTATAACGGAGGGTTCAGTTACAATTAGGCCGGAGCTAAACCGATTCATCTTCTTTATGATTGGTTGGTGCAATGAAAGCCCAAATGACTCTTTACCTAACCACTGGCCTGGAGCTGTTACATAACAGGTTGCACTCAGATCAGAAATATAGAAATTATCTTCACTCTCTCTTAAAGTTGACCTGTTCAGTACAAAGCTACCAAAAAATTGAAATGAATTTTAAAAGACATATCCACAATCCAAGATCCAGGATAGGAAACAAACAGTTTAAAGAACAGGCAAGAAAGAATATTAAGATGTCCTATTTAAATTTCAAACATTGATGTCCAAGGTCATCGACTTACTCCTACATCAAAGATGCGAAGCACATATGTTGCAAACAGTGGCTGTACTTGGGAAATGTGACCAGGCTCGGGAAAAAGATGGCCATATAGATACCTGTTCTTCTCAATCGACAAGTGCCTGCACAGCAATATCATGTTAATCTAGCATACAACTTACCCTCTGTTGCTTTAATTATTATATAATGTGAGATGGACATATTTGAGATATAATGACTTTCAATTCAAAAATTAATGCAAATAACTTCCCACAAGGTATTGCTACAAATAGTAAATAGTAAATACTAATATATAGAAGGCAAGTAATGAAATAATAAAGGATTTAGGGTGTAATTATATCTCAGATTTATTTCTATCTAAGGCAAAGCGTCTATAGTTTTGAGAACTTTGTAATTCCTGACCCATCCTCACTATCTAGCTCTGTATAGGCAGACTAGATGTCAATACATGGAGTGGATCGCATCGACTGCCTGTTAGCAAACTAGGATGGATGAAATTGAATTATAGTCAGCAGGATATAGACTACCCTCGACTTCCTTCTTAAAACATTACTCGCAAAAAAGAGTATAGATATTTAAGTTCATGGATAAGGGCTGCTAATTCTGGCATAACAGTTATCCAATGAGTATGAATACCTTTATCATATATTTCTTTGTTGGCCTTGATTTTCTGTTGGTGGTAAATGAGTTTTGGAGACATCATTCTGTAAAGCCGTTTGCAATTTGTGATGCTTTACTAGTTTGCGATTAGGCATCAAGTGCGCTTTGTGACTCTGTCCACCACCACAACAGAATCATGTGACTTTTTGTTTGTAAGCAATTCCATAATGGAATCTATAGATGCAGAATGCTTCAAACAAGAAATAGCTAGTAGCCAAAATGACCCTAATTTGCGAGATTTTTGGCACAGGTCATGTGAAAAGGAAGAATTTAAATGATCATTTTACAACTAATATTTTAGTTTTATGTTTTTCCTTTAAAATGTGGCTGCTCTTTACAGTGGTAGTTCGTGGATCCTTAGTTTCCTTTCCAATTGCAGAAAGAGCACATAAAAGTACATATAATGGGCACACAATTCAGACTCTTCAAAGCAAAAAGCTTGAAGCAATTCAGCCCAGCAAAATCCTGGGCAAAAGCTTGAAGCAATTTATCAATAATGCTTCCACAAGGATTGGCTGTATTCCAATGGTTTCTTGTTCAACATACATTGATACTATATGACCATCAGGATGTCCAGATTCAGGTGTCATCGTGATTTATGAATCTTAAGCACCAATCTGTTTACTGAATTCTAAGCTGAAGACACATGGAGTCTATTAGTATCTAGCAAAATGAAAGTCATAATCAAAGGAGCTACAAATAAATCAAGCTAACGCAAAAATTTGAATGAAAAGGTTGCAGATAAGAACATGAATGAGAAGAGCATCAAGGTCAACAACTGATAGATGCCAAACTTCAACACCACCAATAATTGTTCATGAAAGACCATGAACTGGCTCAAGGTGTTCACTACAAAACATATATCAAATCTTGTGTTAGCTAGATATATCAAGGATCCAACTACTAAATTTGAATCCAAGTCTGCATGCAACTTCAAATTTGGCATCATAGGAGCGGTCATGGGTTTACAACCCATCATCTGGAAGACTGGAACCTTTTCAAGATCTCAACAGTGTATTCTCCTTGCCCAAGGAAAATCTCACCTATACTTGGCCACATCTCTAGACCCAAGAAATTGTGCATCAGTCCATGTACTTCATGTCAAATTCTCAAACCAACTTAGCCTTGCACCCTATAATGAGCTTCTCTAAACTCCTTGTAAGTATCAAATCATCTACATACAGGACCAAAACAAGAGGATCAAATCTATCAAATAAATAATAAAAATTGGGATCCACAGCAATTTTGGAGAAGCCCAAACCTAGCAGGGACTCATCAAATTCTAGAGTACAAAGAATGGGGTGCCTGTTTGAACCCGTAAAGGGATTTCTTCAATCTACACACATGGGTATCTCGCCCATGCACTTCATATCCTCTTGGTTAATTAATGTATACTTCTTCCTCAATCAAAGCCTTTAAGGAAGATATCTTAACATACATCAGATATAATTGCCAACCAAAAATACATGTTAAAGACATAATGGTCCTGATAGAAGAACACGTGGAAATTGGAGGAAAGGTCTCCTCATTGTCAACTCCCTCCTTACACGAGAATCCTCTAGCTATGAATTGAGCCTTGTACTTCTCTATGATACCATCAACGACATGCTTCGTCGTGTACAACCACCTAGAATCAACCCTTGATTTCCCCTCTAGTCTTCACACAATCTCGCACACATCATTCTTCATGATGGAATTGTACTCCTCCACCATGGCATCCTGCCATACCTGCATACCTGTTGGCTCCCCACAACTGGAAGGCTCTGCATCAATGATGAAAGACATCAATGCAATATAACTAGGAAATTTCTTAGGAAGATGGATTACTCAAAAAGAAGTCTTTGAAGCACCAACTTGCTCCTCTACCTCCTACATTGTCTGTGTAAGCCATGCCGATATCCTGGTTGTATTGGGTGGTAAAGTTGTCTCTATACCTGTACTAGAATCTGTTTGACTTGAAACTAAACTCGTTGAAAACTATGAATCAACACTTGGAGCAGCAAGTGTTGTCTCCTCAATCACTACTGGGAGCACCTGAGACCTAGAAGACCATGCATCCTCATCAACCTTCACATTCTAACTTACTGCTATCTTCCTCTAAGATGGAACATAGATCTTGTAAGCCACTGCCTTAGAGGACTCATTCTAACCACCTAGCATACCCTTCAAGCTAAAGGGTTCAAGCTTCGTCCTCTTCTCCTCTAGAACATGTATGTTAAACCAGACTCCCAAACACCTTGAAATGAGAAACATATGGTTTCTCCCTTGTGAAGGCTTCCTCTACAGCCTTATCCTTCAACACCTTGTGAGGACATTTGTTCAGTGTGGAGACTGTAGTATAACATGCTTCTGTGAAATTTCTAAAACCCAGCAATATGAACCAATATTTTCAAAAATATTTCACTCAAAAACTATTTCCTCAGTTTAATATAAATTTCTGAAATTGTTCTTTGTGGCTACAGCTAGGTTTCTTCACAAATTTTAAATCTGCAGCGGAAACATAAATCTGATCAAGAATGAAGACTATAACAACAATCACAACCATGAGAGACACATATTTTTGGGTAAATAACCCCAGGAAAAACCCAATGTGAGAAAACCCGTTCTTCAGTTTGTGGATTTTTATTATGCAGCAGAAAGAATACAGAGATCTCTTACAGTATAAATCAATTTCTCCAAATGACTGAGCAAAACCCCAGCACAAACCCTCCCAACAAATCGTACGGCCCTCTGTCAAATTAACAAGCCAAACACAACTCTGAAAAGCTCCTGCGTAAGCTCTGCATCACTGTACGGCGGCTCTGCAAATCTTAAGTGTACGGCCTCTGCAAAAATGTTGAGATGAAGTCGATCCACCTATGAATAATCTCCTCCGTCCTCTCTGCAAACTTCCTCCAACAAACCCTTGAGCAATCTTCTTCTCTCGCCTGAAAATCGCCCTCTCTCAAGTGAATAATACACCCAACCACCAAGTCGACTTCTTTTTCTCCATTGAGCAAGCGAAAACCCTATCTCTAAAATGATTAAGGGCTAAGATCAACCCTCATCCTCACAATGAGATGAATGGCCAAGATTAAAAGACCATCACTTAAATTATTCACTTTTAACTTTATAAAAAAGTGCTCAATAAGTCAACATTAAAATATAACACATTTAAGTGACTTTTTCCCAAGTAAACTTTAGGAAAGAGATTAACACATCAACTTGGCTAAGTTTCATTATCCTCTACCATGCTAGGACGCCACACATGGAAGAAGACCTTCTGAGTTACTCTTCTCAACACTCCCTCTTAACGAGGAAGGGATTATTAACCCCATCTTATCTCTGAACTTCTCAAACTTCTGCCTACTCAGTGCCTTGGTAAAAATGTTTGTCATCTGATCATCAATCTGAATGTACTGAAGCCTCACGGCCACCTTCTGCACACAATCTCGTAGGAAGTGATAGTGGATGTCTATATGCTTGCTACGATCATGAAACATAGGATTCTCAAAGAGCATGATGCCACTCTGATTATCACAATGTATCATTGTAGCCTCCAACTCCACACCGAACAGTCCAAAGAACAACTTCCTCAACCATAGTGCCTCACATGATGCCAAATTAGTTGCCATATACTCTGCCTCAACAGAGCTTAATGCCACTAATCTCATCTTCCTGTTGAACCAAGAAATAATGCCCAATCCAATGTTGAAGCAACAACATGAAGTGCTCTTCCTGTCCTCTGTACATCCTGCCCAGTCAGCCTCTGTAAACCTGCCAATCTCACTCCACCACAACACTCATACAACAACCCGTACTCCATTGTACCTCTCAAGTACCGAAGCACATGCTTTACAGCTATCCAATGCACTCTTTGAGGGCCCACCATGAACTAACTAGGGGAGTTAACTGCAAAGTTGATATCTGGCCTAGTGTTGACCGGATACATGAGTGACCCAATCAACTGATGATAGATAGTGGTTTCAACTGTCTCTGAACTAGACACATCAATCTTCCTCCAATTTGTCACTAGAGGTGTGGACATGGGCTTGCAATCTATCATCCTGAACTTGCACAAGATCTCCACAGTATACTTCCCCTGTCTCAAGAAGAAGCACCCATCCTACTGCCAAACCTCTAGACCAAGGAAGTAATGCATCAACCCAAGGTCTTTCATCTCAAACTTTGTTGCAAGGTTGCCCTTGCATTGTGCAATCAACTGTCCATCTCTAGTAAGAAAGAGATCATCAACATATAGTACCAGTATGAGAGGCACCTTACCTGTTAGAAAATATAGGTTCAGATCAGCCTCACTCTACTGGAAACCCATCTCTCTCAAGTAGTTGCCTATCCTCGAGTACCATGCCTGAGGTGCCTGCTTGAGCCCATACAAGGCTCATCTCAACCTGCAAACATGCGTCTCTTTGTCACCAACCTCAAACCCCTGAGGTTGCTCAGTATAGACTTCTTCCTCAATAACTTCGTTAAGGAAGGCAGTCTTCACGTCCATCTGATGAACATGCCAACCCATCTCTGTTGCTAATGAAACCATTGCTCGGATGGATGAATACCTGGCCACTGGGGCAAAAGTCTCCTCATAATCAACTCCCTCTTTCTGTGAAAACCCCTTGGCCACGAAGCGCGCTTTATATTTCTCCACGCTTCCATCTACTGCATGCTTGAATTTGTATAGCCATATGGAACCAACCACCTGTTTTCCCTCAGGTTTGGGCACCACCTCCCATACATTGTTCTTCATAATGGATCATACTTCTCCATCATTCCATGTTGTGCAGCCTCCTCGTAAGTGGAAGGCTCGGCATCTATAAGCTCTGTCATGAGTGCCATGTAGTTGAATCTCTCTAGTGGTCTACTCTGTCTCATGGATCTCTCAGGAGGCCCAACCTATCTAGAATCACTAATTGTGGACTTGTATCACTTACGTCATGGCCTAGTATCTGAATCCTATGGAGCAACCTCACATTGCTCATCCTCCTCATCAGTCCCCTAACTGTCTTGTCCACTAATCTCTCTGTCAACACCTGTACCTATACATGTACCCTATGACTGTCCTTGTGATCCTGAACTTTGTACCTGTAACCTCTCATTCTTCACCCCCGAGTCCTGCCCCTGCTGGTCCTCTACCTATGTTGGCATATCTTTGGATCTCCTCAAGGCTCGCACCTTCTTGAACTGCACATCCCTGCATACCACAATCCTCCTGCATGCTGGCACAAAGATGCGGTAGGCCTTGGAGACCTCACTATAACCAACCAACATCCCCTTTTCTCCTATGGGGTCTAGCTTTGTCCTCTTCTATGAAGGGACATGACAATAACAGACACTCCCAAATATGCGTAAATGACTCACATCTGGCCTCGTACCTGTAAAAACCTCCTCGGATGCTAACTTCCCTGGTATAGTATGGGGACTCATGTTCTGAATGTATAAAACTACGCGACATACCTCTACCCAAAAGAACATCGACAATCCCTGATCATGAATCATCGCACACACTGCTCCAACAATGGTCTTGTTTTTACGTTTTGCCACTCTATTCTACTGAGGATTGTAAGGAACAGTGAGCTCCTTCTTAATCCCCTCTGTTGTGTAGTACTCAACAAACTTGTTGGAGGTATATTCACCCCCGTTGTCTGATCTCAACAACCGAATCCTCCTCCCAATCTAGTTCTATACTAGAGTCCTAAACTCCCTGAACCTGTCAAAGAGCTCATCCTTGGTCTTCAGGAAGTATATCCAGGTCTTCCTGGAGTAGTCATCAATAAAGATCACATAGTAGCTAAAGCCACTAAATGACTGTACACTCATCGGACCACAAACATCAGAATGTATTAGATCCAAGTTCCCCTTGGACCTATGCTCACTAGATGGAAAAGCTTTCCATGCATACTTTCCCATAGCACAACCCTTGCATGGGTCATGCTTCTCTACTGCAAACTGTGGCAATCATGTGACTGCCTGTCTCAAGTGTCCAAACGCACCATGGTGTAGATGCGCCATCCGCCTGTGCAACAACTCTCCCAAATCTGTGACACTATTGACCAATGCCTTTGTTGACTCAAACTATAACCTGTACACTTTCTCATTGCGAACCCCAATCACCTTATCCATCTTGGGTGTAGACCCCTTTGGTCTAATGTACACCTTCCCTCCACAGAAGGTCACCTCAAACCCTTTGTCCTCCAGGGTAGAAATTGAGATGAGGTTCTTTGTAAGACCAGGAACATATAACACGTCAGAAAAGCGGAGGGATTTAACAGACTCCCTCTGAAACAACACTATACCAATGCCTTGCGCCTTATAGTGTGCATCATTACCTAGCTCAATATGGAGGTTCATGCCTCCCTCCAGCAACCTGCTGGAGAATTCTTTACGCCCTGTCCTATGACAAGAGGCACCACTGTCCACATACCACACACTCAGAGTGGCTGAGCTCGACATACATGCAACAAGGCATAAATCCTCCTCAAAGCTTTTACAAAATTCCTCTACACATGCAAAGGCTACCATCTGTAGCTTACTCTTCTTCTTCTCAGGACACTGTGAGTTAAAATGTCCAAGCTTGTGACAGTTGAAGCACTTGACTTTTGAAAAGTCAATGTTGTTCTTCTTGCCACCTACTCCACTCTTGGAGCCCTTCTTCGACTTACCCTTGCCTTTACTAGCAAGAGCCAAACTCTCCTCATCCACAACCAAAGGTGATGTAGATGATCCACTTGCTTGACCAAGGCAAACCTCCTCCTACACAAAATCATCACATAAACGCTTCCAATCAGGGAGTTTCTCCCGAGCTACAACTCCATGCACGAACACATCCCATGACTTCGAGAAGCCATTCTGTGCCACATGCACCAACTCGGAATCCTCAGTCTTCTCACCTACTGTTTCTAGCTCATCCATGATCTGTGTAAGCCAAGTAAGGTAGTGAACCACACCTTCCCCCTTTGCCATCTTGGTACTTCTCAATCTCTCCCGAAGCACCATCACCCTGTTTTCATTTTCACTCTGGTAAATGTTATTCAAGGCAACTCACATCTCCTTAGCAGACTTTTTCCCTGTGAGGTGAGGGATTATGTGATCCTTTACCCCATCAAGAAGTACGCTCTTAGTCTTAGCCTCACAATTCTTCCAGGCTACCAACAATGTTGCATCTGCAGGAGCTGCATTATTATTATCCACATGCTCAAGGACATCATTGACATCCAAGATTATAGTAAGTTAGTAACCCTTTCCTTCTAGGTGGCAAAGTTTTGAGCACCCTGAAGCCTATCTTCCATTCTCAAGGTTATGGCCACAATTGAAAATGATTCTTTGTTCAACCCCTATGCTTCCTTACTTATTTTGTGTTGTAATAAACCCTTTTGTTTTTCATATCTGAACTTTTCTTTTGCATATATGAACCTTGATGTTGTTATTTCAACAAGGCCGCTCTGATACCATGTGAAATTTCTAAAACCCAGCAATATGAACCAATATTTTCAACAATATTTCACTCAGAAATTATTTCCTCAGTTTAATTTAAATTTCTGAAATTGTTCTTTGTGGCTACAACTAGGTTTCTTCACAAATTTTACATGCACAGCAGAAAAATAAATGTGATCAACAATGAAGAATATAACAACAATCACAACCATGAGAGACACAAATAATTTTGGCTAAATAACCCCGGGAAAAACCCATTCTTTAGCTTGTGGATTTTTATTATGTAGCACAAAGAATACAGAGATCTCTTACAGTATAAATTGATTTCTCCAAATGACTGAGCAAAACCCAGTACAAACCTTCCCAACAAATCGTACGGCCCTCTGTCAAATTAGCAAGCCAAACACAGCTCTGAAAAGCTCCTACGTAAGCTCTATGTCACTGTGCGGCGGCTCTGCAAATCTGAAGTGTACGGACTCTGCAAAAATGTTGAGATAAAGTCGATCCACCTGTGAAAAATCTCCTCCGTCCTCTCTGCAAACTTTCTCCAGCAAACCCTTGAGCAATCTTCTTCTCTCTCCTGAAAATCGCCCTCTCTCAAGTGAATAATACACCCAGCCACCAAGTCGACTTCTTTTTCTCCATTGAGCAAGACAAAACCCTATCTCTAAAATGATTAACGGCTAAGATCAACCCTAATCCTCACAATGAGATGAATGGCCAAGATTAAAAGACCACCACTTAAATTATTTTCACTTTTAACTTTATAAAAAATTGCTCAATAAGTCAACATTAAAATATAACTCATTTAAGTGACTTTTTCCTAAGTAAACTTTAGGACAGAGATTAACACATCAACTTGGCTAAGTTTCATTGTCCTCTACCATGCTAGGACACCACACGTGGAAGAAGACCTTATGAGTTACTCTTCTCAACACTCCCTCTTAACGAGGAAGGGATTCTTCACCAACCCCATCTTATCTCTGAACTTCTCAAACTTTTGTCTGCTCGGTGCCTTGGTAAATATTACTGCCATCTGATCATCAGTCTGAATGTACTGAAGCCTCATGGGCCCCTTCTGCACACAATCTTGTAGGAAGTGATAGCAGATGTCTATATCATGAAACACAGGATTCTCAGAGAGCCTGATGCCACTCTGATTATCACAATGTATCATTGTAGCCTCCAACCCCACACCGAACAATCCAAAGAACAACTTCCTCCACCACAGTGCCTCACATGCTACCAAACTAACTACCATGTACTCTGCCTCAACAGAGCTTACTGCCACTAATCTTTGCTTCCTGTTGAACTAGGAAATAATGCCCGATCTAATGCTAAAGCAACAACCTAAAGTGCTCTTCCTGTCCTCTATACATCCTACCTAGTCAGCCTCTATAAAACCTGCCAATCTCACTCGACCATAACGCTCATACAACAACCCGTACTCCACTGTACTTCTCAAGTACCAAAGCACGTGCTTTGTAGCTTTTCAATGCACTCTACAAGGGTCCACCATGAACTGACATAGGGAGTTAACTGCAAAGCCGATATATGGCCTAGTGTTGACCAGATACATGAGTGACCCAATCAACTGACGATAGATAGTGGGGTCAACTGTCTCTGAACTAGACATATCAATCTTCCTCCAATTTGTCACTAGAGGCGTGGACATGGGCCTGCAATATGTCATCCTGAACCTGTGCAAGATCTCCACAATATACTTCCCTTGTCCCAAGAAGAAGCATGCATTCTGCTGCCAAACCTTTAGACCAAGGAAGTAATGCATCAACCCAAGGTCTTTAATCTCAAACTCTGTTGCAAGGTTGCCCTTACACTCTACAATCAGTTGCTCATCTCCAGTAAGAAAGAGATCATCAACATATAGTACTAGTATGAGAGGCACCTCACCTATTAGAAACCATAGGTTCGGATCAGCCTTACTCCGCTGGAAACCCATCTGTCTCAAGTACCTGCCTATCCTCGAGTACCATGCCCGAGGTGCTTGCTTGAGCCCATACAAGGCTCGTCTCAACTTGCAAACATGTGTCTCTTTGTCACCAACCTCAAACCCCTGAGGCTACTCAATATAGACTTCTTCCTCAATAACTTCGTTGAGGAAGGCAGTCTTCACATCCATCTGATGAACACGCCAACCCATCTCTGTTGCTAATGAAATCACTGCTCGGATGGATGAACACCTGGACACCGAAGCTAAAGCCACTAAATGACTATACACTCATCAGACCACAAACATCAAAATGTATTAGATCCAAGATCCCCTTGGACCTATGCTCACTAGATGGAAAATCTTTTCGTGCATACTTTCCATAGCACAACCCTTGCATGGGTCAGGCTTCTCTGCTGCAAACCGTGGCAATCCTGTGACGACCTGTCTCAAGTGTCCAAACACACCATGGTGTAGATGCAGCATCCGTCTGTGCCACAACTCTCCCAAATCTATGACATTGTTGACCAATGCCTTTGTTGACTCAAACTGTAACCTGTACACTTTCTCACTTCGAACCCCAATCACCTTATCCATCTTGGGTGTAGACCCCTTTGGTCTAATGTACACCTTCCCCCAAACCCTTTGTCCTCCAGGATGGAAACTGAGATGAGGACACTAGGAGCATATAACATGTCAAAAAAGGGGACGGATTTACCAGATTCCCTCTGAAACGTCACTGTACCAATGCCTTGCGCCTTATAGTGCACATCATTACCTAGCTCAATATGGAGGTTCACGCCTCCCTCCTGCAACCTACTGAAGAACTCTTTACGCCCTGTCCTATGACAAGAGGCACCACTGTCCACATATCACACACTCGGAGCGGCTAAGCTCGACATACATGCAACAAGGCAGAAATCCTGCTCAAATCTTTTACAAAATTCCTCTACACCTGCAGAGGCTGCCATCTATGGCTTACTCTTCTTCTTCTCAGGACACTGTGAGGCAAAATGTCCAAGTTTGTGACAGTTGAAGCACTTGACTTTTGAAAAGTCAATGTTCTTCATCTTGCCACTTGCTCCACTCTCGGAGCCCTTCTTCTTAGACTTACCCTTGCCTTTACTAGTAAGAACCAAACCCTCCTCATCCACAACCTAAGGTGATGTAGATGATCCACTCGCCTGACCAAGGCAAATCTCTTCCTGCATAAAATCATCCCATAAACGCTACCAATCAAGGAGTTTCTCCCGAGCTACAACTCCACGCACGAACACATCCCATGACTTCGAGAAGTCACTCAGTGCCACACGCACCAACTCGGAATCCTCAGTCTTCTCACCTATTACTGCTAGCTCATCCATGATCTGTGTAAGTTGAGTAAGGTAGTGAACCACACCTTCCCCCTTTGCCATCTTGGTACTTCTCAATCTCTCTCGAAGTACCATCACCCTGTTTTCAGTTTAACTCTGGTAAAGGTCATTCAAGGCAGCCCACATCTCCTTAGCGGATTTTTTCCCTGTGAGGTGAGGGATTATGTGATCCTTTACCCCATCAAGGAGCATGCTCTTAGCCTTAGCCTCACCCTTCTTCCAGGCTACCAACAATGTTGCATCTGTAGGAGTTGTTGCATTATTATCCACATGCTCAAGGACATCATTGACATCCAAGATCATAGTAACCCTTTCCTCCTAGGTGGCAAATTTTTGAGCAACCTGAAGCCTATCTTCCATTCTTAAGGTCATGGCCATAGCTGAAAATGATTCTTTGTTCAACCCCTACGTTGCCTTACTGATTTTGTGTTGTAATAAACCCTTCTATTTTGCAGATCTAAACTTCTCTTTTGCAGATCTGAACCTTGATGTTGTTATTTCAACAAGCCCGCTCTTATACCATCTGAAATTTCTAAAACCCAGCAATATGAACCAATATTTTCAACAATATTACACTCAAAAATTATTTCCTCAGTTTAATTTAAATTTCTAAAATTGTTTTTTTGTGGCTATAGCTAGGTTTCTTCACAAATTTTAAATGCACAGCAGAAAAATAAATCTGATCAACAATGAAGAATATAACAGCAATCACAACCATGAGAGACAAATATTTTTGGGTAAATAACCCCGAGAAAAGCCCAATGTGGGAAAACCCGTTCTTTCAGATTGAGGATTTTTATTATGCAACAGAAAGAATACAAAGATCTCTTACAGTATAAATCGATTTCTCCGAATCACTGAGCAAAACCCCAGTACAAACCCTCCCAACAAATCGTACGGCCCTCTGTCAAATTAACAAGCCAAACACAACTCTGAAAAGCTCCTGCGTAAGCTCTGCGTCACTGTACGGCGGCTCTACAAATCTGAAGTGTACGGCCTCTGCAAAATTACTAAGATGAATTTGATCCACCTATGAATAATCTCCTTCGTCCTCTCTGCAAACTTCCTCCAGCGAACCTTTGAGCAATCTTCTTCTCTCTCCTGAAAATCGCCCTCTCTCAAGTGAATAATACACCCAGCCACCAAGTCTACTTCTTTTTCTCCATTGACCAAGTGAAAACCTTATCTCTAAAATGATTAAGGGTTGAGATCAACCCTCATCCTCACAATGAGATGGATGGCCAAGATTAAAAGACCATCACTTAAATTATTTTCACTTTTAACATTATAAAAAAGTGCTCAATAAGTCAACATTAAAATATAACACATTTAAGTGACTTTTTCCTAAGTAAACTTTAGAAAAGAGATTAACACATCAACTTGACTAAGTTTCATTGTCCTCTACCATGTTAGGACGCCACACGTGGAAGAAGACCTTATGAGTTACCTTACTTGAAGAACCTAGGATGGTAGTAAGGTACCTTGGAGGTCATATCCAAAGACAATGTTAGCTTTTGAATGTTAGAAACTTAGATGAATCAAGCAATAAAGCTCTGTATAGTGAGCTAGGCATGAAAAGCAAGCAACAAAAGAATTAATAAGAGGCACCCCAAAACAAAGAGAAGAAAGTTGTAGCCACAATCCAAAAGGGAAAATATCCCAAGAAGCAATGCAAATATTGTGTCTAGATGGTCATAGTCATCGAGAATTGTGGGTATAAATCCTAGAAGGAAGCAATGACAACTACCAAAACAACAAGTACAGAGATAGAAGACACTTCTGATGTGAATAAGAACCTTGTCTAAGTTTGAATGCAAGAGCCAAGGGTGTTGATTTTTGTAGCTTCGGGAGGTATTCCCACAAGAGGATGAGGTGTCAAGCATTGAGGAATCTTCGTTGGCACTAGAGCAGCCTTTCGTTTCAATAAAATCGGCCTTGGAATGAGGCTAGGGCCTCATGGGCAAGATGATGGGCTTTGTGGGATTGTGTTGGGGTTTCACACCCACAAAGAAGAATAAAATATTCTAATTAATTTTTGAGTTTAGGAGGAGCTCCTAAACTCACTCATTAGACTCCTATAAAAGGAGGGGAGGAGATTGTGACATCTCATTGTAACATTATGGAGTTGGCATAAGTGAATAAACACTTGTACTAGGAGGATGGAGATTTCAGCAAGGGAATTTCTGCACCTAGGCAATCTGGCCTAGGGTTTCTAGTTTTCTATTTTCTGATCATGGCATGGAGAGAGATCACACGTGTGAAGCAAGAGAGGCCGCACATGTGAGGGAGAGAAGCTACAGCATAGAACAGGGCACACATATGGTCTGTACGAACCACATGTGTCGGTCGTACAAGTTCGTACAGCAGGCCACACGTGTGACAGAATCGTACGGACATGTGACACCAATAGTACGACCGAGTGACGTTAGCAAGTTGGCAAGAAGTTGGTTTCAGAAATTTTGCTGATTTTTTTGAATTGGTGAGGATAGGTTTTGTCCTCTGTTTTGGTGATTTTTTTGGTGGTAAAGTGTTAATGTTTAAGCCATTATTATAGTTCTTTACATTTCAATAGATAACAATAGCATAATACAAGATCACTGAGAAATACACAATCACAAGAGACACAGCATTTATCCTGAGAAACCCTCTAGGGGAAGAAAACCCAACAAAACTTCCTTATTATAGATAGCCAATACAATGTCAAGAGATAACTCAAACTAAAACAGAAGATCCTCTCCCAAAGATGCGTCACTCTCTCTCCTTCTTCTCTAACTGCAATTCCGAAACTTGTCTCTCAAATGAGCAAGTGAGTTGTGTGTCTAAGTGAGGTGCTAGCCTCCTTACTTATACAAGACTGGCACGTGTGAAGTGTCTCTTCACTGGCAGGGCCGA
>ML778892.1:1376902-1397520 GCA_009831015.1 Picea engelmannii
GCGCAAGTCCTGGGGAAGGTACTGCGCCAGCTTTTGGGTGGGACTATCTGATCAGCTTGGTTACTTCTTGCTTGGTGCATTAGCCTCTCTTGGCTATTGGATTGCTACCAGGATTCTCTTCTCTGTCAAGGTCAAGGTGCTCAAAGGGTGGCTTCTGCCTATGGTTGGGTGACAAGGGTCTTGTCAAATGGTAAAACGAGCACAATCTTTCATATTCTAACAAGGAGTTTGTGGATCCAGGGGATCCTCCCAGTGACAAGGATACGAGGCTTAGATGGCTTCGAGATACTTTGAAGAATGCAGAGGGGCACACAACTCCCAAGGCACCTTTAGGGAGAGTAGGCCTTCACAGAGATTCTCTAGCTATGTGGCCCTTATGAGCAACATCATTGATTCTGATCCTTCCAGTTTTGAGGAAGTAGCGGGCTAGCAGGTTTGGAAGGATGCCATGATGAAGTACCAATCCATCATGAAGAATGATGTGTGGAACATAGTTCTGAGACCGAAAGGGAACTCTGTAATGACTTACAAGTGGATCTACAAGATCAAGCATACTGCAAATGGCAGTATCGAGAAGTACAAGGCAAGGTTCGTGGCAAAAGGGTTCTCCCAGGAAGAGGGAGTGGACTACGAGGAGACCTTTGCTCCAGTGGCCAGGTATACTTCTATCAAGACAGTTATTTCTCTCGCTTTGGTTATGAAGTGGAAGATCCATCAGATGGATGTGAAGACAACATTTCTCAATGGTGTAATTGAGGAGGAGGTATACATAGAACAACCTCAAGGCTTTGAGGTAGATGGGAGGAAATCCCATGTGTACAGGTTGAAGAAGGCATTGTATGGACTCAAGCAGGCACCTAGGGCATGGTACTCGAGGATTGATGGGTATTTGAAGAGCTTGGGCTTCACCAAGAGTGACGCAAACCCCAACCTATATCTCCTATAGGTTGGTAAGGATCCTCTCATATTGGTGTTATATGTCGATGATTTGTTTCTCACAGGAGTTGAGAAGCTCATTACCAGGTGCAAAAAGAAGTTGGCCTCAGAGTTCGATATGAAAGATATTGGATTGATGCATTACTTCTTGGGATTAGAGGTGTGGCAGCAGCCAGGCGAGATCTTTCTCGAACAGGGGAAGTATGCAGTTGAGATACTAAGGAGATTTGGAATGATGGACTGTAAGTCCATGATTACACCTATGACCACCAATCTGAATACGCTGGTGGGCTTCAGATTCAGACTTGGTGGATCCCACGATTTACAGACAGTTGATTGGGTCATTGATGTACTTGTTTAATACCAGACCAAATATTTGTTTTGTTGTCAACACCTTGAGTCAATTCATGGTAGAGCCGAGGCAAGTGCATTGGGTTGAAGAAAAACATGTGCTCAGGTACCTTCGAGGTACGGTTGGATTTGGTCTTAGATATGTCGGAGATGATGGAGAGAGGTTGCATGGATATTCAGACTCAGATTGGGCAAGTAGTGCAGTTGACGGGACGAGCACTTCGGTGGTTGTTTCATCCTGGGATCAACAGTGGTTTCTTGGTACAACAGGAAATAGATTTCCATGGTACTCAGCTCAACAGAGGCAGAGTATATGGCAGCCAGTTTGGCAAGTTGTGAAGCAATTTGGCTTCGCAAGTTTCTTGCAAGATTATCTGGTCAGGAGTTAGATCCTACTGTGATTCACTGCGACAATCAAAGTTGTATCAAACTCTCTAAAAATCCATCGAAACACATTGAGATCAGATACCACTTGATCAGAGACATGGTACAAAAGGAAGTTGTGAAGCTCCAACACATTTCCACAAACAAGCAGATTGCATATATTCTCACCAAACCCCTAGTGAAGGGGAAGTTTGTCTACTTCAAAGACAAGTTAGGAGTGGTGGAGAATACCTCCCTCGCTAAGAGGGAGTGTTGACTTTTGTAGCTTCGGGAGGTATTCCCACAAGAGGTTGAGGTGTCAAGCATGTGGGAATCTTCGTTGGCACCAGATCACCCTTTCGTTTCAGTGAAATCGACCTTGGAATGAGGCTAGGGCCTCATGGGCAAGATGATGGGCTTTGTGGGCTTGTGTTGGGGTTTCACAGACACAAAGAAGAATAAAATATTCTAATTAATTGTTAAGTTTAGGAGGGTTCCTAAACTCACTCATTAGACTCTTATAAAAAGAGAGGAGATTGTGACCTCTCATTGTGACATTATGAAGTTGGCATAAGTGAGTAAACACTTGTGCTAGAGCCTAGGAGGATGGAGATTTCGGCAAGGGAATTTTTGCACCTAGGCAATCTGGCCTAGGGTTTCTAGTTTTCTATTTTTTATTCTTGGCAGGGAGAGAGATCACACATGTGAGGCAAGGAAGGTCGCTTGCCTCACATGTGAGGGAGAGAAGTTGCAGCAGAGAATTGGCCGCATGTGTGGGGTTGTATAGACCATGTGTGTGCCATATAGGTTCATACAGCATGCTACAAGTGTGGTACGGCCTAAACAGGCCACACGTGCGAGCAAGAAAAACAAGCCGCATGTGTGACAGAATCGTACGGATAGGTTTGTACAGCCAGGTGACGTCAGCAGTATGACCGAGTGACGTCAGCAGGTTTGCAAGAAGTTGGTTTCATAAATTTTGTTGAGTTTGGTTGTTGATTTCTCTGAATTGGTGAGGACAGGTTTTGTCCTCGATTTTGGTGATTTTTTTTGTTGTAAAGAAGGTTGGATTTTGCCTTTAGAAAATTTCTGAAATTGACATATACAGAGCAGAAAATTTGTGTCTCAAATGTGCAAATGATTTATCTTGAATCGTAATGTTTCCGCTATTGTAAATTTTCTGTCATAATTTCAATGTAAAGTTGTTCAGTGATAACAGCTAGGGTTTATTGTTGAATCACTAGGAAGCAATTTTCAGATCTGAAATTAGTCACATAGATGCATGTGAAAATTGACAAAGGGCTAGTGAAGAAAGGAATGTACTCTTGCAAATCAATAGTCAAGTGAAGAACATGAAGGTATACGCTCTTTTTGACTTAATCAACGCAATATGACTTCTGCAACTTTCATTAATGAAATTGGTCTAGAAATATATGAGCATCCATGACAATGTTCATTGAGTTGTTTGCAAAAGAATTCCTCTATGAGAATCATGAGCTATTGTAAAAGTTAAGTTTACAATTAAAGTTGATTTTATCAATGAGATAAAAATGTAATATAGCACCACTTGATGCATGTGAGGTGATGTTTGGAAGAACTTATTTATGGGATAAGGCATGCACTCTTTTACAGAAGAGAACAAATATCATGTGGTCAAATGTGGGAGGACCTACTTCATCAAGGCACAAAAGGAAAGGATCAAATAGATTTGAGCAAGAAATTAATCAACAACAACCAAAAGAAGAGTACCTTCAAACAAGATGTGGAAGAGGACTTGTAGAAAAGTTTGGGAACTAGGTGCTTCCGCCTTCTTCGAAATTAAGCTTTTATGGGACCCAAAAGCTTCCAAAATGGAGAGGTGTAATCCAAAAAGGATCAAAGAGCCAAATCCAATCCAAGGGAATAAGAAGACAAAATTGGCTAAGTGTGGATGGGCCAAAAAATAAATAAGTTTGTTGGTTTGAAGGCCAAGAATCCATGTAATATATAATATGCAATATGTAATGTCATATGTTGGAGTGATTAAAGTTGACTTTGCCTTAGACAAATTAGTTATGCCTTGGAGACTGAACTAAGCACATTTAATGTAAAGTCGACAGAAATTAGAAAAGTTAGTGTGTGTTATCTTTAATAGCTTTATCAAAGAAGGCACTTAATAGCTTGATTTTGTCAAAGTTGATTAAGTGGACATTAAATAATAATGGCCAAAGCACTTAATGAGTTGATAATTAAACAAGGCACTTAATGGCTTGATTTTGTCAAAGTTGGTTAAGTGGACAGTGAATAATAATGGCCAAAGCACTTAATGAGTTGATACCTTTGATCATACTTGAACACTTCTCTAAACAACTCTATTAAAGAGTTGAGAGACAACATAAAAAGACACGCCTTGTGTAGGTAGATCTGGGAAGGCAGTCAAAGAGAACACTTTTTCGTCACTGTGTGATCAACAATCCAAGATAAGACAAGATACGATAATGTTATTAATGTCCAACTAACAACCATTAAAGTAGGTCAATGGGACTGCCAAATACAATGATGTTGATACAAAGCGAGAGCTCAAAGTGGGATCTAGACTGACAATATCGTTGAGGCCTCCAAGAAGCGGGGATAGTCCCACGAGCCTGCACTAATCTGGAATAAGAGCCAGGGTTGTTATTTGTCTATCTCTTGGTGCCCCTAGAAAATGGGAGTCCATAAAAAAAGAAGTGATCATCCAAGTGGAGAGTGGTCTAGGAGGTGGCAAGAGACTATGGGAGTGAAGCTTGAGGGCCTTTTGTATGTATAAGAACAAGCATTTCTTGTCGAGGTACCTAAAGAAACTGGAGAGGGTCTATAACTTCTTGAATAGACAATCGAACCACCCTCAAATCTCGTAGTATATGGAACAGTGGAAGATGAAGTGCACCTCTATTTCAACCTCCCAAGGACGGCATAATTCACAAATCTTGTCTTATTGGTCAAGTTGGTGCTCCACCTCCACCTAGAATCTATGTGAGCCTGTAGAAATCTGAGGTACTATGAGGCTGCCAAAACAGGTCTGTCCTTGACCTGAAATTTGGCTCTAAGTTTCAATCTCCAAGACTGTCCTTTGTTGTTCTTTTAGGACAGCAAACAGTCAAGTAACTTTCTGCTCATAATTTTTATGGTTAAGTGCTCTTTTGAGGTGTCCTTGCAAGTGTTTTCATACCCCAATGTTAGCACATGCAATATACTCAAAACAAATAACACTCCTCTCGATCTTTACAACTCTAACAAGTTGATCTATACTCTAAGCATGCATGAAATGAACACAAGTATTTTTAAATGAAACCCCCCTAGATAACCCACCCACCCCCCGGGGAAAACCAATTTAGAATGAAAGTATATATAATGATGATCTCAAGTAGTGAATACAACAAGTAAGTTAATACAATGGAACCTGATACAATAGCAACTCCTCACAAGAAGCTTTGGAGTTCCAAGAAGAGAAATGTGCCCAAGCTTAGTGCGCCCTCTTCCCTTGTTGCTCTATCCACTGAAGTGATGTGCCCTCCTTCCTCCTTGGCCCAATGAAGAATCCCTTCCACACAAACAACTTGTTGTGTGTCTCCTCCAACATGAACCAAACAGATTTGAGATAGCACAAGTCCTTCTAGTGCCTGCTAGAGGTGCGCCCTCCTCCAAGCAATAACCAACACCAACAAATAATGAGGGCCTAAGCCTCCATGAGCCCTCCATGGATGGAGGCTCCCAAGCTTCCCTCTCTCAATGCTTCCATTCCCATCCTCTTGCCCTTCTCCCAACTCTCTTGGTGAACATACAAGTGAATGAGCCTCCAAATGCCCTATACGCCCTTCTTAAGGAATCATAAGGAAACCTAAAAGATGAATGGCTAGGATCACTCCAAGCCATCTCTAATCCATGGTTGAGATCTCTCAAAAAGAATCTCAACTCAAAACCCACTTTGGGTTAAGTTTCCATAGTTCACTTTATGTCCCACAATTCACCCACAAAGTGAATTAATAGTCACTTTTACCTCAAGTGACAAATTTCACCCTTTTGACTTAAGAAAATGTCAAAGTGAAATTAGACAAAGTATAAGGCACAATGGGTCAGATATTTCCCTCTTGTGGTTAGAGACCCACAACCACAAGGGGACCACTTTCCAAGGTACCCAAATCTCAACAAAGCCCACTTTGAGCAGGCCCAAAGAAATACGAAGAGCATGCGTCCAATAATAGCACGTGTACGAGGCTCGGACAATGAGTCTATCTCTCAACTCCATGAAGTGCTCAGGATAGAAAGCCATCTTCAAACGTAACTTGCCTAGTGGGTTTATCCAACTAATTTGTATGAACTAACTATAGATGTCATCTCAAATGATCATATTCAACTCTTGCCTAGTACATAAGAGGTAACTTGGTGCGTTAAGCGAGTACCTAAACACAGAAAGTCAGTCCATCAAAATACCCACAAACTTAAGATCTCAAACCGCCATAAGCCAACACCTAGCACGCCTGGAGAGCTTGCGAAAGCAATGTAGTCTGATGAATAGTAGGTTCGTTATGGATATCAATTTCACCACTTCACTAAATCGAAAAAACTCAACCCGATGAAGAAATGAAACAAGGTCGAACAGAGTGTCGAGTTGGAGGGGTTGAGCATCAAACTCTTCAAGGACGTTGGGCACAGGGATTGTCTATTTGCATCTAATGATGTGTCGAAGGAGAAGGATTTGTGCTCGCTCTGTCGAGGCCCAATCAAATTCTAGTAAACAAGGCCCTCAAAACTCGAAGCCATAAAGTACTATGGGTTGGATGAGGGTGTCCATGGGAGACATCTTGGATGAAATGTATGCGACACATCTTGGATGAAATGTATGCGACATATCTTGGACGAAATGTCCTAAAAATGGTGCAAAAACATTGTCTCTTAAGAAGGGTCAGGGACCTACAACCCTTGTTGACCTAAGGCTGAAGAGCATACCTCAGATTGAAACGAGGCCCTAAAAATTGCACCCCCAAGTATAGGTGTTGATAATCTTGATCTCCTTTCCTCTGAAAAGGAAATGATAATCCAAGAGAACCTTCTTTGACCCATTGAATATCATGACCTTGGTTTTACCCAAGTTAATCGTCAACTGCCAAAAGTCATGGAATATGGCTAAAGAGTCTAGCTATCTCTACAGGACCTCTAGGGAGGAGGCCAATCGGATCACATCATCGGAGAAAAGAAAAATAGATATCAAAACCTGGAGAAGAAGGCACCCATCTATGTCCTAGATATGCTCATGTAAGGAGGACTCTAGCTCATCAATCTATATCCCAAACAAGGTGGGGGACAAAGGGCACCCCTACTTGACCCCAGTACTATTCTTGATAAAGACAGACACTCCATGAGTTGTGAGAGAGAGAAAAACGCAACAAAGAAACCCTTGTAACGTAACTGTTTGGCTCATGTTTTCAAGGATTGGTAATCTTCATATGTGAGTAATAAAAACATAGCATTTTTGTTGGTTTTTTTCTTTGATTGAGATTTTCTCCAAGGTAAATCAATAGTGTTATTTGTTTGCTGCTAGTTAAATAATTTTCCATGTATGTCCATTTTATTTCTATACCGAATATTCAACAGCAAATGGAGGGAATGAGAGTTGGTTCAAGGACTAACATTGGAAATGACAATAGCATAAACATCTTTCTGCTAAGATTTGTTTTCATGAACTGTCTAGAGGCATAGCTTCAGCAGTTTATAGATCATTATATGTGCCAACCCTTCTAGATATTAAAGGGTAATGCCTAACTTATGCTCTTGGTTATCAATTTGTCGAAATTTTTAGGACAAACAACAATTAATGCAACTTCAGAAATTTCACCTCTATCCTAGAGGTTTCCTAGATCTTAACCTTGTGAATTTTCAGCCTTAGGGCTGTTATGAAATACAAACAAAACAACAGTGGCAGGCTGCAGCAGACATTATTTCAATCCTTAACAACCCCACTCATTTAGGTAATCCAAGAGAAAAAGACACCAAAGTGTTCCAGTAAGTTTCAGTCCTCTAGGACAATCTCATGATGCACAAACCAAATCTGAAAACACTTGTTTACACTTGTAAATGCAACAGCAACAGAGCCCTTATCGTCTTCAATTACAAAATGTTAAATCCAGTGTTGCACATATCGTGATATAATCGGAATTATTGCGATAATATCGCCAAAACCCACCTCAGCAATAATATCACCCGGTAATAAGTACGATAATTTGAAATTTTGAATTTATCACAATAATTTGGAAATTATTGCTCTGTCTGCATCAATATCACCTAATAACCAAATTCTTGGTCATTTAACCCTCAATTTGCAAAAGTGAGTTAGGGGATTGAGCTTTGTGGATACTGTGACCATTTTCCATCAAGCAAACAAGCAGAAATCTATTGTTTCATTTCCCATGGTTCATCTCATGAGATACATACCCTAGTAATTATTGGTAATGTTGACATTTTCATTTATCCTTCATTTTCATCCATTTACTTAAATTCATTAATTGTTTCAGGATGTTTGAGAGTGGTTCCAACCTCATTGGATTTCATATGGAGAAAGTAGAATTCTAGATCCCATTCAAAATTCAGCAGACTTAACAGTTTTCAGGATTTTAGGATTGGCAGGATTGCAACGTTTCCACTGGATTTTGTCATGTATGAGAGTGTGGAACTGACATTTAATCAAGAGCACCAAGCCCTCTATGTACCTCAATGTCGGTGGCATTGATTGTTGAACTCCTCTGTTGTGATCCTAGTAAAAATGTACCCTTCACTCTAGCAAAATCATTGATTAGGCATGTTAAGCTTTTTCTATCTTATTTTAATGCTTAGAAGTTAGAGGGTGATATTGATGATGATGATCCCAATATAGGCAGTGATTTTGATGATATGTAGCTATTTGTTGTAGCATGATTTTTTTTTGGACTCTAGAGGCCATTTCGAGCCTCTTTGTTGATCTATTTTGGTTCAAGGATGGATTTCAATTAGTGCTATTTTGGTTATATGCACCCTTACTTGCTATATACATGAGAAGCTTTGCATATTTGTGTATATTTGACACCACGAGTCCATGGAGGGTGGAGATCGAGAGGCATGTCATGGAGGAGGAACCTAAGTGGTTGGAGCATGATGTTGATGAGTTGGAGGAGGAGGTATCAGAGGATGTTCCACTTCCAGGAGAGACGGATTTGGCGCGGGAGGACATTAAGAGTTTGTCGCAGCCAGTGCCATGACGTCCAGAGAGACTGCCAACTAGGGGAAGAGGTGAAAGTCATCCCACTTCATCTTCCACCTTATCCCTAGGAGTTGCACCTTCCACCTGAAGCTCAGCCTCAACACGTCCACTTACTGTTTCTAGAGGATAAGCATCAGCGGTGACCTTTTCTCGTAAAAGAGGTAGAGAGAATCGTTGATATCTTAGTGCATCATGATTAGCCTTGTAGGCTTGTAGTATCTAGATGCCTCATGATGATCATCTCGTGAGCTACATTTATTTTTGTTTTGATGTGATTTTGTATTATCCTATTAGGATTTATGACTCATGACAAAGATCATATTTCAGTATCGATGTTTGATGTACCACTTTACATCTTATATTGTAATTATATTTTTATATTTATGTGACAATGTGTTTGTTTGATGTTGATGTTGCTTTAAAAGTTTAAAAAATTGTAAAAAAATATTATTTTTGTATTTTTTTAAGTTTCCCAATATTTTCCCCGATATTGCCGATAATTTCAATTTTGGACCCTCGGCAATAAATTCTTGATAACGTAAATGCAACATTGGTTAAATCACTTAGGATAATTACCCTTAACTTATGTCAAATCAGCAAGGCATGTATAGCTAGAAATTATAAACTATGAAGAACATAGATGGCTGAAAATTAAATCTGCAATTTAAACAAATATTGGACAACTAAAAACTTCATTAATATGCATAAGATGAAGTTCATGTACAATACCATAGCCTTATCACAAGACTAGTATAATCCACTAGCTCTCCAAAACACTAGCTAGGGAAAACCAATAAAACCCTAGCTCAACCAAGGAGATACAACAAGCATGAATCATTCAAGAAAGTCCTCCAAGGCAAGACATCTCTTCTTCTTCTCTTCTTCAAGTACAACCTAGGGTTTCATCTCAAAACCCTAATCTCCAAATCTCCAAGGGATGAAACCCTAATCCTAGACTTCAAAATGCTCCAAGAAAATCAACTAGTATAATCCACTAGCTCTCCAAAACACTAGCTAGGGAAAACCAATAAAACCCTAGCTCAACCAAGGAGATACAACAAGCATGAATCATTCAAGAAAGTCCTCCAAGGCAAGACATCTCTTCTTCTTCTCTTCTTCAAGTACAACCTAGGGTTTCATCTCAAAACCCTAATCTCCAAATCTCCAAGGGATGAAACCCTAATCCTAGACTTCAAAATGCTCCAAGAAAATCAAGAAACCTTAGCAACTCCAGGAGAGAGAGAGAGAGAGAGAGAGAGAGAGAGATCAAGTACATAAGAAGATCCAAGAGAGAGAGGAAGAGTAGTGTGCTCCTCTTGGTCACATCTCTTCACAAGAATGAACAAGAMTGATAAATGAGTGAAGGACTCTCTTCGTCCTCTATATATATATGAGAGGTAAGGGAGGCCAACAATACATATGTGGGCCAATGACCTTACAAGCAACCTACAATAATAACATGTAGGCTCACACATGTGAAGCACTACACTCCAAGGGTACACATGTCAAGCTCCAAGGTGATGTCGTCCACAAGCAAGGCTCCAAATGCAAGGGCATTTCACAAGGTGTGTCCAATACTCCTCCTATGAGCCTCTAAAGGCTCCATCGATCCTCATTAGCCATGTACTCCACTGGGTCCACTCCCCCTACATCAACACTGTCAAAACCCAAGGGTCCTCGAGCCAACTCCAATCCTCCATACAAGAATCCAAGTTACCTCGTGTTGTTTAGGGCCTAGCGCCCTCCTCCAAGATGCAAAACACTCATCCTAAGTAGGTCCTTCTCCAAGCAAGCAACCATCTCCATATGGCCATCATAAAGGACATCACACAAGCTAGCAGGAGAACTCTAATGCCATAGGGAAGAAGGCCAAGCAATCACCCAATTGAGGTCAAGCAACCATTGTGTAAGCCATCTTCGATGTGCAAGTCCATCACAGACCATATCCCATGTTCAAATCCATCACAAACCATCCAACAGCTGAAATTATACCACGTACCTAAATCTTATGAAGCACCGCCAAACATGGTGTAAACAATTTCAAAATAACCCGAAAGCTAACACTTTCTCTTTACGAGGAAAGTGTTTACACCAACACTTGTCAACTCCCTCTACAATCCCACCTATAAATCTGTACATGTTGCCATCCTGGAATCAACCATTGTCTCTTGTAAAGAACCTGTCACCCATGTTATCACAGCATCTCGATCCTCTAAAGAGTACTAACCACTTGTGAATCTGAAGGAACATAACCGTGGAACAAAAGCAACCTACCAAACTCCACCATCCCTCAAGTCAACATCACGGGCCAAAATCAATAGACACCACATCATGAGTTGTCCAAGACCTATTGTAAAGATAATCATATCTTCATACAAAATCATGGCAAGTGAATCACATCTATGAAAATCACAAAGATAGAAATCTGCAAAAATCAACTCATTGATCCTGAAATACCAAGCTCGTGGTATAGGTAACAATCTATGCAAGGCTATCAACAACTTGTGAACATGAGAACCCTCTCAAGCACCTGAAATCCTCCAACAACTGAAACATCAACCTAAACTAGGTCAACTCCCTCATCCAAAAGAATCCTAAAGTAAGAGTAACATCATGGGCAACTCTCTCTATCCAAGAGAATCCATCAACCCTATCCTTGTACTCTGCAATACTCACATTAGTTGCAACCCCGGAATCAACATCATATGTATCACACCTCCTCTTCTCTAGATAACTTGAAGGCTCATGGATGGAAGAAACTAATGCAATATGACTAGCATATCTCCTAAGAGGTATACTCACCCTCGCAAAAGATTTGAGCCCTCCTATACGCTCTCAAGCCTCGTACAACCTAAAAGATTCATCCAGCCTCTCACTAGAATGTACAAGTGGCACGAGATCAACAAGCAACCTATAAAGGCCACCCTCTCTCACCCCTCTAGCCAAAGTCTTTGGTTTGGCTAGACCACAATCATTGACAGTGCAATGTTGTCCCTCAAATGCAACTCTCCATTATACATTTGCCATACAAGAAACTAAGAGAAGATTCTTCTTCAAACCAGGAACAAATAGAATATCACTCAGCTCAAGCACATCACATGAAGGCCAACTCCTCTCATAAGATAAGTAGCATCATCACCAAGCTCCACACTCATGTCTCCCTCCTGCTCCTGAAACTTGTTGGATAATGACCTATCATATGCCATATGTCTCGAAGTTCCATTGTCCACATACCTCCAACACTAGACACAACGTTAGAGGAGAAACAAGAAGCCATGGAAAATACAGTCTCAAACTAAGAGTGATCCTCCTCTACACTTGCTACAGTCCCAGCTGCAACCTGTTTCATACCCTTTCCCTTCTTCAATGGACATTGGCTGGCATAATGTCCCGTCTCGTGACATTGAAAACACATCACCTTACTCAAGTCCTTCTTTCTTGTATCTATACCTTCCCTCCCCTTGTAACCTCCCTTACGACCCTTCTTCCTCTTCTCAACAAGACCAATAGCATCCACTTCCCCTTGTTGCTCTGAACAAGACTGCAATCTAAGTTCTTCTTGCACAAGATCAAGCCAAAGATTTGGAAACTTTGGCAAGGTTTCTTGAGCACAAACACCTTGAACAAAAGGCATCTAAGAAAGAGAAATCCTTTAAAGGCAATGGACACCAATTCTTGATCCCCCACTGTTGTTCAAATAGCAGCCAACTAATCTTTCAACTTGGTGATCCTAGTTAAGTAGCTCACCACAGTATTTGTCTTGCTCATGCAAATGACTGAAAGTTGGTTTCACAAAAGTATATATTGAAAAGAAAGAGCTTTGAAATAACTCAACCAAAGCATCAAACATTTTCTTACCTATCTTCTTATGTACAATGTGTGTGATGAAATGATCCTTCACAAAATCAAGAATGATTCTCTTCAATTTAGCTTCCTTCTTTCAATGAGTGACCAACTGCGTTGGATCGATAAGTTTTGGAATCTCTTTCAATACATGCTCCCAAAGATTAGCTTCCTCCATAAGTAACCGAAGTTTAAACTTCCAAGGAACAAAATTGAAAGCTCCATCCAACCAGTCACACTCTCTAAGACTGAGAGTCATCTTACACATCTTGAACAAGTCTTCAAGTGGACAAAATCAGCAATACATGTTGTAGAAACAACCCTTCCAAGGATCCAAGTGCTTCTCCCAAGCAACCTAGGGTATTACACCCAACGATCTCATCAAGGTCAAGTACCTTTCCCAGGTAATATTCAACTGAAATATAAGCTCCCTCTTACAACTAGACTGATCTCAGCCACAAAAGCTCTAATACCATGTCAAATTTTTTTGGACAAATAACAATTAATGCAACTTCAGAAATTTCACCTCTATCCTAAAGGTTTCTTGGATCTTAACCTTATGAATTTTCCACCTTAGGGCAGTTATGAATACAAACAAAATGTTAGCTTTTGGTAGCTCGGGAGGTACTTCGCATGTTTTGTCTTGTATGCGGAAGTGACCTTATATTTACACTAGTGGGCACTTGACTTTGTAATGGGTTTTTATAAAGTTGTAATAAAGTGGTTATTTTATTAAAGTGACTTTTTATTAAGTGTACTTTCTAATATTAAAGTGACTTTATTTCATAAAGTGCACTTATGTTATAAAGTGAATTTGTACTTTAATATTTTAAGTGATTTATTTTGGAGGGAATGAATCATGTCCCTTGATCATGAAAAGGCAAGATTAGATCTTGGCCATTGGATTTAGGGATGGGGAAGGTAAAAAGACAATTGGAAGGTGAAAGGTCACTTTCAGATTATAAAAGAATGTCTAGGGTAGTGTACAAGACAAGTGAAGAAGGAGTTTGAGGGATTTTTCTGAGATAGATTGAGAGATGAAAGTGAGGGCCACAAGGAGGACACATTTCCCAAGAGAGATGAGGCACATTTCCCAAGAAATTTCTGAGTGAAGACTTGATGTTGTTGTTGGCTAATAAAGTGGGTCATACTGTACAGTGCGTACAAGCCGTACAACAAGCTAAGGAGGGCTCGGATTTTGAGGCAGCTTTGCTGCACACAAATCGAGGCACATTTATTGAGCCTTTTGTTGTTGCAGGTCCACTGTACTTGGTTGTTCGTAGAGCAGGGATTTGGTACATATTTTGAAGTGTTGTTCAGTTGGGCCATCCAGGCCGTACATCTATCTTGGCACGTTTTCCAAGGCAGAAATAGTGCGGACAGTTTTGGGTGCTGTAAGTTAATCTTCTCTTGCTAGAAATTGTATCGTTGTTGATGATATGTACTTTCCTGAAGCTAAATAAATCTCTCTCTCTTTGGGTTTCCCCGCATTGGGGTTTTCCCTGGCTGGTTGCCTAAATTTCTGAATTTTACATGGATGTATGACTGTTGTTCATTGTTATTTTTCCGCTGCAAAAGTGCTTAGCAATGTGTATTTTTGCTTATGGTATTTTCTGAATGTGGGTTTAATACATTTCAGAGTTCATTTAAGACAGTTATCTCTAGGTTGCTAAGTGTATGACAAAATTTGTGCATGCTGATTTTGTCATTAAACTTCTACATGGTATTAGAGCTTGGGCTCTGAGGTACAGTGAGCAGTGTTATTTTTGGGCAAGATTTGAAGGGGGAAATCTGTTGGTTGTTTTTCTTTGAACAGTTGACAAGGAAATAGTTGCATACATTAGATATGAGGATCGGTTGGAAGGCATTTCCAACTACTTGCAATGGATGGTTCGGATATCATCTGTTCTCAAGGAGAACAAGCTTTGGAGTTATGTCAGCACTGTTGTTGTATTTCCCACAGCAGATCCTATTGCCTTGGATTTGCATGAGGTAAAGGAGGCCAAAGCATAGAGGATCATTCTAGATGAGGTAAAGGAGGCCAAAGCACGGAGGATCATTCTAGATGAGGTAAAGGACCCACACAACCCACATTTGGCTGAGAGGAAGACAGCCAAAGAGATGTGGGATACATTGAAAAATTTGTATGAGGCTAAAAATGAAAATCGGAAGATGGCCTTGAAGGATAAACTGCATGACATGAAGATGGCTATGGGTGAGGGTGTTGCATCCTATCTTACTCGGATAGCTCAGGTTAAGGACGAGTAAGCTGCAGTAGGGGAGGTCATCTTAGAACCGGAGTTGGGAAAGATAGCCTTGAAAGGCTTCACAAAGGAGTGGGATGTCTTTGTGAAGTGTGTGGTGGGTCGGGAGAATTTTCCAGATTGGAGTAGATTGCGGGACGACTTCACTGGGGAGGAGATCCGGATGGGGTCTCAAAGTAGTGGACAGAAGGAAGACAGCGCTGATGAGAATGTTGCTCTTGCAGCAAAGGGCAAGGGGAAGAAGAAAGGAAATTTCGGGAGGGACTTGAGTAAAGTGGGATGTTACTATTGTAACCAATTGGGGCACCTTGTTTCTCAGTGTCTTGAGAGGAAGAAGAAGAGAAAGGAAGAGGGAGGGGCCCGATACAGCAGCTATGGAGGACTTTTTGTCTAGGTTTGATGTGGAATTTTCTTTGGTTACTCTAGTATCCAGTGTCGGTAGTGTTGGATTTGTGGGTGATAGCAGGTGGATTGTTGACATTGGAGCCTCTTGTCACATGATCGGAATATGGTGTGTATTCCTTACTATCACAGAGACAGGTCCTGACCGAATGGTGGTAAGTGAAGGATGTTGAAATATTGTGTAACTGCAAAGAATATTCTTATCCCAGAAAGAGAAGTCGGCCCTGCCAGTGAAGAGACACCTCCTTTCAGCGCTTGCCAGTTTGTATAAATAAAGGAAGCCAGTGCCTCATTTGTTCACTCACTCAGCTCACTTGTCTAGTGCGCAAGTATTGAAGGAAGCTACAGTTACCAGTTGTCAGAAGAAGGAAGAGAGAGAGGCGCATTGCTTGGGAGAGGTAATTCTCTAGTGTTTGGTTTATTGTCTTGGCATGGGATTGGCTATGGCTCTTTGATTATTTTATGGTCTAGCATCATGGTAGTTTGTCACTCATAGAGAGTGTTGATCAATGCAGCTATGTGAGACATTCTCCAGCTTACAAACCTGTGAGATGTGGATCATTGCAGCTATGTGAGTCTTTCTCTCAGCTTACAAACCTAAGAGAAAGCCCTTAAGAAGGGTACGTGGTTCCTGCCTAAGACAAAGCTAGGAACGTAGTGATGACCTCCTCCATTTAGAGAGTTGAGAAGAAATCTAGATGATTATCCAGTAGGAAAGGCGATCTGTTGAGTTAGACATGCATGTGGTTGAGCACAAGGTGAACGTGTGAAATCCCAAAGTGTTGGGTGCATCATCATGTGAACAGAAATGAAGATGATGTATTAAGCCTCCTCTAAGCAGCAGAGTTGACGAGAAGACTCCAGATGATTCTCATGTGTGAGGCAGTGGGAATGAAGATCTGTAGAGTGGACGTGCCTGTGGACGAGCACAGGTGAACGTGTGAAGATCTGGTTCTTCTGTGTAATGCAGTGAACCAATGATATGACATCCCTATCGATGTGCCCCTAGTGGATGAGCACTAGTGGGTGTATCAGATCCTTTGCTATATATTGTTCAAGAGTCAGACCTGCCTGTAACCCTAATTGTTATGTAAAGGGTACAAGTCGGCCCCACCTTAATGTGATTAATAATAAATGTCAAATATAATTAATCTGGTTAATATTAATTATAATAATAATAATAATAATTATATTGTGACTTATAGAGGTCAGCCCTATTGAGCCAATAGACACTTCTGTTGATAGGACAAGTCTAATATAAGTAAAAGGAGATTCCCCATTGTGGAATTATATCCTTCATGTGAGTTTGAAAATTTCAGCAAGTACATCTACTTGGGAAAAGGTGCGCACCTCTCTTGGGTGCTAGTCTTCTAGGGTTTGAGCACCCTCTTGTGTGTTGGGTCTTTCTTGGTGGTGAAGATCTTTCACTTGAAGAATATAGCAAAGGATTTGGCTGGGTTTTCTTCCCTTATTGAGAAGGGTTTCCCAGGATACTTCTTGTGTTCTTGTGCATGGTGTTTCTTCTTATGATCTTTGTTGCTGCAACATTATTGTCTATGGTTAAGTTAAATGATAAAATGGAATGAACTTCATGCTTAACCTAGCTTATTGAAAAATCAACATGGTTTCAGAGCGTAGGTCTTGAAGAACCCATTGCACAAGCATCTACCAATCTCCTCTCTTCTTTGCAGAACTATACGACCCTCCTAGGGTTTCCAGAAAATCCGTACGGCCTTCCTTTATGAGGTGTTTCATCCCTTAAACACTTGAACGTTGGGGCTAATTTTGGCATACAAGAGTACAGCCTCCTCCAGCGCATCTCCAGAGACTCTCAGAGTGACATTCCGAGCATTCTGAAATTTTGGCCCTAGGGTTTCTAGGGTGTCGCCAATTTCTGCAGAAATTTCAGAATTAGGGTTTCTGCAAACTCATTGAAGGAGCTCTTCAGCTCACCAGTGTTCTCCTATCTTTCAAAGGCTTATTGTTGGCAGCCATAAGTCCAATAAAACCTAAAAGTGCTAGCCTAGCCTAGCCGTTAGGTTTTCTAGCCTAGTTGACAAAGGGTTGTGAAGAATCTAAAATTATGATGAACAAAAACTATGATGGAAGATAAGCTTGATGAATCAAGCAACTTCAAAGTTCTTGAAAGACAAGACTTTAGAGGAAGACTTATTGTGGGTAATACAAAAGGGTTTACCAGAGACATCTATCAATGAATGGAAGGAAGATGAAGTCGGGACAAGGAAGCAAATCACCTACTCAAACCCTTACATTGAAGGGCCAACTTCAAAATAACAAAGATGAAAAAAGGTGACACCATGACTATCTTCTTCATAAAGATCTCATAGGATAGAGATCAGCCAAGAGCCATTGGAGAACTCATATCAGCATCCTCAGGTATGCACTTGTATATATTATTTGTATCATTATCGTGAGGGAAATTGCAGGAGGAAGGAACCTTTGTTGAAGTCATGGATCCAGAGGGATCTCAGTGCATTCAGAGGAACAACACACTCAAAGTAAAGACTCCAGTTTTGATTGTTGTAATTGTCATTCCTCTAAACTATATTTCTATAAGTCTGCTACATTACAAGTAGGTGTTGTAACTGTGACAACATTCCTTAAATTGTTTTGATTCTAGAGATGTACTCATTATTCTCCTTTAGGAGATATTCTTGTGTTGGTTCTTTTTGTTTTCTTGTTCCAGATAGGTTAACAAGAAAAGGAAGATGTTTATCCTTCAAAGGGAGCCACTTGACTCAGAAGGAGTCAAAACTATTTGAGAAAGAGGAAGAATAGAACCATCATTGAGGAAACCAACGCAATAATGCATGATCAGAATCCTTCTATGATTCTGTGAGCAGAAGCATGCATGGCACAATATATGTTCAGAACAAGAGTCTTCACCAGACTTTGAAAAACACAACTCCCGAAGAAGCCTCCACCAGAGTGAAGCCTGAGATTGAACACTTCAGGATATTTGGGTGCCCAATGTATTTTCATGTACCCAAAGAGAAGAAGTCCAAGCTAAATCCCTTAGAAAGAAAGGATACAGTGAATCTTCAAAGACATTCCAGATCGACATCCCTAGTCAGAGACAGATTGAGATAAGCAAAAACATTGTCCTTAAAGAAGAGATAGTCTTTCAAAGACCCAGAGAATCTCAGATGGAGATTGACAATGAGACAATACCTTCTCCCCCTTCAGCAGTCTAGAGGGAGACAGACATTATTCCAGTTGATCCAGTTTCTCCAGTCGATATGTTCAGAGATATTGTAGTAGGGCATAAAAGGCCTACCTAAACTCACTCTGCAAGAGGCAGAGAAACATACAAGCCTCTCAAGGCACATCCCAAGAAAGTGAAAGAGATTTTCAAGCTATCTTTCAGTCATGAGCCACTTCATTGATGTTGAGCCTCCTTGTCTTAGAGAAGCAACAAGAGAACAGGTATGGCAAGATGCCATAACAGAAGAATACCAGTATATCTTAAAGAATAATGTATAAGATATTATTCAAGGACCAGAAGGGAAATCTGTGGTAACTTCCAAGTGGATCTTGTTGAAATAATGTAACTGCGAAGAGCATTCTTATTATTATTTTATTATTGGATTAAATCCCCATTGCGGATTAATCATGTCATTATTATTATTGTTGTTATTGGATTAATCTCCATTGAGGATTAATCATGTCGGTAATTGTATAAGGACCAAATCCCCTTTTGTGGATTGGTCATCGAACAATTACAAAGGACAGAATAAGAAGTCGGCCCCAGCAGTTATCATGGAAGACCCAGAATTAATTAAAGGTGGGTTTACCCACCCAGAGTGAGAGGTCGGCCCTGCCAGTTGTGACCTTTCACACGTGCCAGTCTAGTATAAATAAGAGGCTAGCGCCTCACTTCAAACACACAACTCACTTGCTCATTCTCTTATGAGGCAAGCTGCAATTACCAGTTGGAGAGAGGGAGAAGAGTGGCGCATCTCTTGGGGAGAAGTTTTTGTATTGGTTTGAGTTATCTCTTGAACATTGTATAAGCTATTTATGATAAGGAAGTTTTTGCTAGGTTTTCTTCCCCTAGAGGGTTTCCCAGGATAAATGCTATGTCTCTTGTGAATGTGTAATTCTCAGTGATCTTGTTCTTATTATGCTCTTATCTATTGAAATGCAAAGAACTATAATAATGGCATAAACATTAACATGGTATCAGAGCCAACTTGAAGAAAGCATTACTTGCAAGAGGAAAAACATCACTGTTGCAGCACCTGCAAATTAGGGTTTTGAAAAAGTATCTCTTTTCAGCCCCCTAACCTCCTAGAAAGTTGCGCCCTCCCCCCTGGATCAATTTGGCACCTAGAGCGCACCTTTTCAGTGGTTGGATCTCCCGAAAAGTGAAACCTTAGTTTCACCAAAGCACCAAAAAACCAGTACCAAAAGTACCAGAAGTACCGGAAGCACCAGTCCAAAAATCTGCAGATCAGATTTGACGGGGTAAAATTTGGATTTTCTCAGATCTGAGGACACCAGGCTACTCGCCTCAGCCAAGCGCACCTCCTGGTAAGGTCAAAATTTGATTTCGAGCACTTTCAATTCTTGGTTATTTTTGTTGCCGAAAGTACAAGATGTCTGCAAGCACAAAGCTTGTTGAGAAATTAGAAGGCATAGACAACTTCCGTGCCTGGAAGTATAGGATCGGCCTGATCCTTGCAGAGAATGACCTATCAAGATTTATCAAAGAAGAAGTGGAGGAACCTGAAGATGCCGTAGAGAAAGCGAAGCATCAGAAGGACTCAATCAGGGCTCAAAGAATCATTGCAAATTCAATCAAAGACCACCTGATCCCGTATGTATCGTCAAAGAAAACCCCGAAGGAGATGTTTGATGCTCTAAGCAAACTATATGAAGGAAAGAACATCAATCAAAAGATGAATCTAAGAACTCAGTTGAAGAATACCAAGATGCAGAAAGGAGAAATGATTCAAGAATATTTCTCTCGAATCTCCGAAATAAAAGAACAGTTGAAAGCGATTGGAGACACCATCGACGAAGACGAATTTGTAATAACCACCCTAAATGGTCTCGCAAGACCTTGGGATGCCTTCATCCAATCAGTATGCGGCAGAAAGGAAAAACTACAGTTTGAAAGCCTATGGGAAGAATGCACCCAAGAAGAGACAAGGGTAGCCAACCGTGAAGCACTACTAGCAAGG
>ML778892.1:1431497-1442763 GCA_009831015.1 Picea engelmannii
GATTCAAAGTGCTATTTCTGTTGCTATTTCGTATATCATTTCTGTGTATTGTGAAGATTATGCTGGATATTTTACTGTTATTCTGTCATTTCTAGCATTTCGTTTATGTTCTGCATATTTTATATATCTGGTATCTTGCAATTAACCTCCACATGTAACCTATGACTTAGAATAGAATATTTTGGAAGCAAGTGAACCATTAAACAGATGTGTGGAAACCCTAGAAGACAAGTCGACCTAGCAGAATAAATAGTATTACAATATTATATTCCAAAAATACAAGTCGACTCCACAGGTAAAAGGCAAACAGAAAATATAATTACAAGAATGTCAAGTCGGCCCAGCCAGAAAAGTCACTGGACAGATTAATAAAGTCTTATGGAGAGCTGCAGTTGCAGCTGCAAGGAGGAATAAGGGTGCATGGTCATTTCTTGGTGATTTTCTTAGTGATATTCTTGGTGACATTCTTGCTAAGTATGGCGCAAGTTTGAGAGAGAGAGTAGTGCAGTTGCAGTTGTTGGAGTTGTGTATGGTACTTGTTCTATGAATATGGAGACTCTCTCTCTTGTGCGCTACCCTTGGAGAAGGAGCGCTCTACTTGTCTTGAGTTGTTGCTGCAGTTAGCAACTAGGGTTTATCTATTGGTTCTGGAGTAGGCTTGTCGGAATTATTTTAAGTAAAGGTTAGTGTGCTCAGGGGTGGCATATGTGAATGCCTATGGTTGGGTGACAATGATGTGACATTGTCTATGGTTAAACGAGCATACCAAAATTTCAACACATATAGGATTCCAAGTTATTCCAATTGTCTCGGGCTTGATGACCTCCTTCAAAATGCAAAATGCTCCTCCTCCTAAGTAGGCCCTTCTCCAAGCAAGCAACCATTTCCATGTGGCCACCAGGAAGGATGTAACCCATGCTGACAGGAGAACTCCAACGTCTTAGGGAAGAACACCAAGCAAGCACCTAACTAAGGTCAAGCAACCACTGAGTAAGCCATCTCCAATGTGCAAGTTCGTCACAGACCATCTCCCATGTGCAAATCCATCACAAAACATTCAAGGGTTGAACATACACCATGTACCCCAAATCTCATGAAGCACCCCCAAACATGGTGTAAACACTTTCGGAGTAACTCAAAAGCTAACACAATGCCCTTCACTTGAAAGGCTAGCTCGATTTTGCTCAGCCACATATGTGCTTCAACATCATCTCCAAAAAGAGAACTATGAGATCTTCATTTGAAATTTGTAGGAGAGCTTGGCGTCAACTTTTCTTCTTCTCATCAAGTCAACGTCTTCACCAAGGTTGTACAAGTTGATGTAAAGAATCATCATTCAATGAAGGGATTTGATTCTATTGGTTCGTATATGCCTTACATTAAAAGCGGACACCTTTACTGAAGAACTATCATTCGGTGAATAGATTTGATTATGTTGGTTCATATATGCCTTACATTAAAGCGGACACCGTTGTCAATTGGGTTTAGCTCGAGTGGTTGGGAGGAATGATTGTTATTCTCCCCACCCAGGTTCAATTCTCGTAAGTGACATGTTGAGCTCATAATCAGTATATTGTTGTAATGGCTTCGAGCCTTATTGTTGACTCGCCTTTGTGCCCTTAAGATTCTAGGGTTTTCCCTGGGTCCCATCCTCGAAATGAGGGGAAGTACTCGGGTGTTTTCCCCGGGCTTTGTAGCCTAGAAAAAAAAATGGACGCCTTTGAATAGAGAAAGAACTACAACATGTGATTCGCACCTTCTATGTAACTGCCCTTTTGGTAAGGAGATACTCTGATTATAAAGTGGAAATTACAAATTCTATTTTGCCACAGAAGTGGCAGTTATAAATTCAGACAAATTATATAAGCTACGATAATACGAATACCTAAATATTTAAAACACAATGAAAATAAAATCCTCTTTTAGGAGCAAGAGGGAATGCTCATGGCATTTTCTTCCAGTTCAACAAAATGTAAGGCATCGAGATATAAACTCTAATATAATGTTAGAAAGCTCACATATATTTCAGTTTGATCATGGATAAAACTAGTCAGTTACGCTCTTTAGACTAGCATGCACCAAAACTTTTAATTATTTATCTAGTGCAATTATAACATCATGGATTCCAAAAGAAATCAAAATAACAGCTTGCTCCTTACCATGAAAGATACTGCTTAGAAGAAGAACCTTGCTATTGTTGCTTTTAAGGTAACGAGCGAATTTGGTCTAGATCCATTGTACTGCACCAGCTCATTTATTCCATTCTCATGGAATCCTGTGAGTATAGAACATCAGATATGAAAGGTGGATGCCCCCATTTGGAAAACTGAGCCCTTTATCACCCACATCAATTATGCCATGGTTTCCCATTTTGCTGCTTAGCCCTTGTGCAAATGTAGAGAATTCTCCAGACAAAGGCGCCTTTCTTGCAGTGGAAATAGTTGAGATGACTGATATCAATTTCAAAGCCAATAATCTTCGGGGTAAATTTGATGGAAGAGTGACAGCTGCCACATATATAAAGGTTCTTGACAACTCAAATATGTCTCCTGGAGGATGTGTTTATAAGATTAAACATATCTGCCAGTTTCTCGCTGTAGGAACACGGGGGAGAGTATACATATTCTTCTAGTCAGCATCAAGTAGCATTAAATTTGTGTTTAGTACATACCCTGCCACCTTCATTTGCATCAACAGTTCCTCCAATAGTGCATATATCTCCTTAATTTGTGGGTGTGACCTATCTCCAACAGCAAATGCATGCACCTTATTTTTTACCTCAATCCAGCTGCATCCAGGCTTCTTTTTTACTCCCAGGTCTTTCATCATTTTTCTAACCCTTGCCACATCCTCCCACCTACCAGCAGCAGCATAGATGTTTGATAATAGAACATAAGTTGCAGCATTTTGCGGCTCCAATTTGATAAGGGATTCTGCTGCATGTTTTCCTAACTGTAAATTGCCATGAACTCTGCAGGCACTAAGCAATGTTCCCCAAATAGTAGCATCGGGTTCAAATGGCAACTTGTCGATTAAGTCACCAGCCTCATCCAGGCGCCCAGCTCGACCAAGAAGGTCAATCATGCAGGAAAAGTGATCGGCTTTGGGTATCATGTGATGGTCTTCGCTCATGGAATAAAAGTAGTGACAGCCTTCATCAACTAGGCCTGAATGACTGCAAGCAGACAGAACACCAATAAAGGTGACTTGATCTGGCTTTGTGCCTGCTAGTAGCATTTGTTCAAAGAGTTGGATGGCCTCCCTGCCATGTCCATTCTGGGCATATCCTGAAATCATTGCAGTCCATGACACCAAGTCTCGTTCAGGCATCATATCAAACACCTGGCACGCATTGTCCAAACTCCCACATTTCCCATACATATCAACAAGAGCACTCCCAGCGTAAATGTTTGACTCGAACCCAATCTGGATAATGTTCCCATGAATTTGCCTTCCAAGTCCTAGAGATGCTAAGCAAGCACATGAACTCAAAATATTAGCAAAGGTGAATTCATTCGGTTTCTCACCTGCCCGTTGCATTTGAGAAAACAACTTCAGAGATTCCTCACCTTGTCCATCTTGGACATATCCTCCAATAAGTGCATTCCACGAAACCTCATCTATTTGTGGCATTTGAGAAAAGACTGACTTCGCCTCTTCTGTGCTTCCTTTCTTGGCATACATGTGAATAAGTCCATTTCCCACAAATATCATCGATTCAAATCCCATTTTGATTATGTGGCCATGAATCTTCTTACCATACTCCAAAGCTGGCAACACAGCACATGCACCTAGAGCACTGGTGAACGTAAACTCATCTAGACTCATACCTGCAGTTTGCATTTCCCAAAACAGTTTCAGGGCAGCATCACCAAAACCATGCTGGGCATATGCTGAAATCATCCCATTCCATGAAACCTGATCTCTTTCAGTCATTTTATCAAACATTTGTTGTGCATCTTCTATTCTCCCACATTTGGCATACATGTCAACAAGAGCACTCTGAACAAAAATATTCAATCCAAATCCAGTTCTCATAACGTGGGCATGGATTTCCTTTCCCTGTTCAACAGCTGATAAGCTACTGCATCCACCCAGGAGACTCACAAAAGTAAATTCAGTTGGCTTGACACCTGCATGATTCATTTGCCAAAACAACTGCAAAACCTCTTTACCATACCCATGGCAAGCATACCCTGTGATCATCGCATTCCATGATACACAGTCTCGTTCCGTCATTCTGTCAAACACATGACGTGCATTCTTTAATCTCCCACATTTTGCATACATGTCAATAAGAGCACTGGATACAAAAAGATTTGACTCAAATCCTGCTACAAAACTCAGACCATGTAGCCATTTACCCTGATACACAGCTCGTTCACTCGCACATGCACTGAGAACACTGGCAAAAGTGAAATTGCTCAGGTTCATACCAGCACGCCGCATTCCACAAAACATATCCATAGCCTCATGACTGTACCCATGGCGAGCGTATACCGAAATCATCGAATTCCATGTAAACTCATCTCGTTCAGGCATTTTGTCAAACAATTGGCGTGCATCGTCTAATCTCCCACATTTCGCAAAACCTGCAGTCATCACATTCCAGGACACGATGTCTCGCTCGGGCATTACTTCGAACAGGTCCTCTGCCTCTTCAAAACTTCCCCACTTAATATATCCTGTAATCAAAGTATTCCACGAAGAAACATCTCTGATAAGCATTTTATCAAACACTTGGCGTGCATCACATAAAATCCCAGACTTAACATACAAATCAATGAGCCTGTTGCCTAAAAATACACCTGGGTTGAACCCATGCTTGTCCATGACGACTCGGACTCTATTTACCTCTGCTAATGCTCTCTCGTTAATGCAATCGCACAACAGACGCTCATATGTGTGAGAGTCCAAGCCGACACCTCGCTGTTCGAGAAGAACCAGAGTGTCTACGGCGTCCTTGAATCGCCTCTCATTACACAGAATATCGATAAACTCCTTAATTTTTCCTTGATTACACAGAGCTTTGGCATGCTCATTGATTCCATTGAAATTACTATAGCTAAACTCCTGCGCTGGCATTTTCACAGGCTTGTTGCTATGTGTTGTCATGGTGCCAGTGGGAATGAGGTTATGATGCCTTGTATCGACTTTATTAGTTTGTTTTGGAAGTCGCATTCCCTTCAGAGTAAAATGGTGGATCTTCTTCATGGTGGACGGACTTCATTTATTCTCGTACCGGGAAATATTGGGGTTGTAAGCATCAACTCTTTTTATCGGAATTGGGACATCATTCTACGGTATGGAGTTATCATACGATGAACAATGTAGGGTTTTGTCACCACTTTCAGTGGTTGTTACAGAGCTGCCATGGTACTTCCATTCGTGAATATTGCAATTGGAAGCTCGGGGTTGATTGTTGACCCCTTTGCAGAGTGTTTCTGAAAGGGTTCAAGGGTTGTTTTGGTGATTTCATTGCTGGCGTCCGAACCCATAGCAGTTTTTGTATCGCTATTGATAATTGGAAGTTGTGAATTATGACGAGTGTCACTCTTGATGATTTTTTACTTCGGATACAAATGTCTCAACCTACCCTTGCAACTATGGGGTTTGTAGTCATCGATGATAAGTTATGTGATCATGATTCTAAGGAAGTTTCCTTCCTATTCCCTTAAAACTATCAAAAGCTATATTACAACTTATATTAGGCTGTGCGTTAAAGTGGACTTCATAAATGGTCTATGTAAAGAAATCTTGTTAAAAAGTAAAAGTTGGACTAAAAACATGTGGTCGTTAGATTATATCATTTTTTTCCTATGAATACTTGGTAGCCCCGAATGTAAAATGTTGTGCCAATAGTGTTAAGGAAGGATCCCAAAAGCCTTCAAAGTGAAATAACCAGATGCCCACTTGGTGGCATGATGTTAAGGAATGTCACCTTTTGGCAGATGAAACAAGTTCAACCAATGATGTGGACCTTAAAGAAGGAAAGTAAATGCCCAACGTCTATAACTTTAACAAGATGGAACAATCATTAGTTCATCAAAGCAAGATTTCCAAGTCTCTTGTTAAGGTGTCTCTTTAGGGGTATGCAAGGGAATGAAAGGAAAGAAATCAACTCTTTTGAAAATCCAAATTATGAGAGATAATGAGGTTTATTGGAAAATGCATCCATATTGTAAAGTAAGGAATGCATTAAAGTAAAGAAAAAAAAGTTAGCAAGTCTATTGTGAATGAATATATAGACTTTTAATGAGGAAAAGAGAATGGTTAATATATCAAATGGTTATATGGTAGAAGAGCGGAGGATAAAATTTGATGGTCATGGGAAAGTTAGCAATGTATCATTCGACTCTCAGCGACAAGTGGTAATGTCTTGCAAGCACTGCATGTCAATGCCCCACCATTGAAGAACGATCTTGTTTATATGGTCCTATGTGATTAACGTTGTCAACACAGTGGTATTGTACACACTCAATGCATTAAATCTACACAATGTAGTCACCAACCCAGCAATCATCACTTTAGTAAAAAAAACATTTTTTACCCAATTAAAAAACTAAGTACATAGAAATAGATAATCATAATCTAAGAAATTTTAGTAGATAGATAATCATGCCCTAGTGAATTTTAATAAATAGATAATCATGTTCTAATGGTTTTATTTTTTCATTTCGAACATCTCCTTGTTCAATCTATATATGAAAGGTGATAATGCAAATCATTGATACTAGATATCTTATTTAAATAAAAACTCTCATTTTTCAATATATGTGTGTGTGTGTGTGTGGCTCGTTGAGAGAGGATGAAGAATATGAAAAAATATTAAATTTATTTAACAAAGCAACATGGATGGAGTACATTAGTTAAAGTTTTCATTAATCATTAATCCCTCCATTCGAAAGGTTCATGATCCACAAATTCCTCTCTTACTTTATTTAGTGGTTTAAGGAAAAATTCACTTATCTAAGGTTTCAATTACAAACTTCAAATTACTTATTTAGGATGAACTCAATAGTAGAAGATAAAGAAGAGCATTATTGTAACACACCCAACCCCCTTAGTAGCCTTTAAAGGGATGGGGTATTAATTTTTTTCACTTGCCTTCAACTACCTCAAAACCCCTTCTAAAGGGCGCCATTGTCTTCTGCTCATCGAGAGCTTTCCAACAACTATAATTTTGTCCAAATCCGAGCTCTAGATCGAAAGTTATGGTTTAAAGTTTTAGGTCTTTCTCTGTCATAATGACACGTGGCTCCACATCACCCATATCCATTTGACGTGGCACTTCCATGTCATGACATGTCATCCCTATGAGGACATGGCAGCTGGTATGGGCTTTGTCATGGCACTTTCCACCTCATCCACCCGACCCTCGGCTTATCATGTCCCGAAATCACAACCCTTCTTGTATTACATAACCCTCGAAAGGCTCGATCCAACGTGAGTTAGCACCTAGGGTATAACGTCCCATCATATGGTGCCAATTGTCCATCATGCATTGATTAAGTGACTTTTTTCAATGTAATGTCAGTTCATCGGACCATTGGCCCACCATGAGGGTCGATTTAACCTCATTCCTCGACGATCAATCTGGTATGTGTTCGCACTCTACATGCATGGCCCTATCCCATGCCACCATTCGTCATTCACTGGAATCATGGCATGTAGTCACTGGGCACTGGATACCGGACCCTCTAGCTTCTCCTGACATCAAAACTCTCCGACGGTCCGAGGTCCGATTGACCCTCCTTGACCGTGATCGACAATGGAGATTCATCATCCTTGACTCGAACAGATCCAGTTCATTGTGCCTATTCATAGGGCTTAAGATGGCGTGGGATTATGTCGACGTGTGGACTCAACATGGTGCGCTCCTCGCTCGACTCTTCATGTCCCAATCTGACTTGTCATGGCATGTGGCACTCACATCACTTGTCATGTGGACTTCCATGTGAATAGACGTGGAGACACACATGATCACTAGGCTCAAAGTTCACCCAACCGGGTGTTGACACCAGTCTTTAATCACAATGTGACACGTGACCACCGAGGCACTGGGCACCGGGCTTCCCAGTTTAACTAGGTAACAAGACCCCCGACAATCTGAGGCGATTAACTTCCTTTGATCCTGAATCAATGGTGGAGATCCATCCACCTTTAGATATGATGGCTAGTGTCCGACAAGGTTACCCCAAGGATAATATCCCTCCATTGGGCCCACATCCAATTCATCAACAAATCCCCAGCTAACACATGGAATTACATGTAGTGTGACATGTGGCAGGTGTACCACTTGACACATGGCACCCATTTTTTCTGTGGATCCTAGTCCGATCCTACCAAATCTGTGTGATATGTGGCACCACTTTAGGGTGACACGTGGCCTTCCTTCGTCATGACACGTGGACCACTTTTCGCGTGCCACATCACCACCGGGCACCGGATGTCGTACAATCCCATGATCATTCAAATGCAGGGATTTGTTGATGGAGCAGGCATCATTACTATTATTTACACAAGCACATTCAGAACACCATTACAGACATCCAACCATGCATTTCAATTCAATTACACATAGTATATGAAATACTTATCTGTTTACAAGTGATTCCATCGAACTGGCTATGGGTGTTCTCCTTTCCACCCAATTGTAGGCTCAGATGCATTTATTCTTAGCACTCTAGCCACCCCCATGCCAAGCCATGATACCACCAGGGAACCTCTCTCTCTTTGGTTCTCGACAATCTGTGAAGGACACTCTCCTTCACACCACTCTTGGTAGAGATTTTCCCCACACCCACCTAGCTTAGGCTTCGATGAGGTTTTTCATATACCTTACCAGTACCAAAACTCGTCACCTTATTAGCTTAGATCGAGATTTTTGGAGTCACACCAATTCCTTTTCTACAGGTCTGATCTTCAGACCCCATAACTCAAAGCTCCTCTCTTGCACGCACCTACCCTCATTTTCCTTCTCAGACCCAAAAAGGTGCCCATGCATGCACGCGTGCATTCCTTTTCTTGCACGCCCCCTCCCGGGAAAGTTCTCGACGCGTGCATTCCTTTTATTGCACACCCCCTCCCAGGAAGATTCTCTAATCTAGGTGGATATCGGTGGCCACCCACCTATTCCAACTGGCTCAATACAGTCTTTCGACAACTTACTATTTTTAGCAGTTTTTCAGTTCCTAAACTTTTAGGGCCACTTTGAGGACCTAAATGAAGTTTTTTTGGGATCGAGCACCTCAATGACATCCAAAGGATTTTATTGAGCCCCCAAAATGAATCTCCTCGACGATACCTTTCCAATGAGCTATTGTGCACCCCAAACAGAGATCGTATGCCAAAGTTACACCCCTGGGCAGTTGATACACCAAACTACCCAAAACAGGTTCCACAAAATTGTTGGCTTTTCATCTTCCAGGGTCAAGGTTTTGGATTTTCTTTATGTTAAAAAGGCCTTTAGAGCCTCATTGTAATCATCTTCTTTTGAATGTGAGTATCTGTCACATCTCTTCTTAGAGATAAGTTTCCACCATTCTCACGAGTCTTTCACTCTGTATTTTTAGAGTCCTATACATTTAGCTCATTAATAGAAATTGTGTACTACTGTATCTCTGTGTTTATGGTTATATCTCTGATAAATCTTTGTTATATTATTGGATATTTGATATATCTTTGTAGATTTCTTTATTATATCTTCGCTCCCATTTCATGCCAAAAATAATCCAGATCATTCTCGACCTATCCTTCTTTTCTCCTATTAGAAGGTAACTCGTAGGTCAATCTGGGGCTACAAGGAGACACTGCTCTGTGGTACTTCAGGCTAACAGTTTTTTGTTGTTTCAGCCAAGCCCTCCATGCTTCCATTCATTGGGGTAGTTGGTTGTTCAACCACCAATCCTTTTCTCATTAACTGATTTTCCTTGAGATCAAGGCTAAGGAAAATAAATTAAATATCAAATATTATCAACAAGGAGTTTTTGGGTCATCTTTAGCATGATGAACCCCTCTCTAGGTTTCCTCACCCTTTCCTCTAGTGGTATCATGGCCAGTACTCAAGGATTCACCCCCACAGTCAGTTGTTGGTATTTGTGATTGGACGTTAATAGTTTTACATTGTTCACATGCCATTGCTTGGCAAACATAAATTATAATTAATTACAATAATTAGAGGTTTAGGAGAAGGGGTCATACAATCCCCTCCTCCTTCAAAGGAACACCATCCTCAGTGTTATTTCTTAGTAACATATATCATGTCTTCATCTTTTAGCTACTTTAGCATTGCCTTCTTCTCTTCCTCATAGTGTGGTCCTTTTCCAGACTCTTGGCATTTGGCATATGCCTGCAAAATTTCAAACAAAAAGCACATTAAGCTTAATTTTATGTAAAAGATTTCATCGTTGTTCACAATTCAAGAAGAAAATTCATGTGTTAGTAAAATACTTATCTTGTGCAATTCATGGATCACCATCCATATGGTTATCTCATTAACTTGGCTCATTGTTTTCCTTGACATACCCATGGTGTGCATGATCATAGATTACAAGAACTATCGAAGTCTCCTCTTCCTTGTGGTCACTCACACCCCATGCCCAAACGCAGGCATCCCCTTCTCTGTTATATAGTCCCTCGAGTGATCCATCTTGTCTTGCCAAGGCTTTCTCACAGAAGAAGAATTTTTAGAGAATTCCTTGAGACTTATAGTCGGGGCGTCCCTCCAGCCCGTGTCACAACGACACATCATTATATGGGGATCATGGTTATTACAAGGTTCTCATGTCACTACAGTAGCCATTTTCCATGCTTTCCAACTTTGACAAGCATCATCTGTCCTCCCTGGACATATTCTTTTCATATCACCTGTATCACATGCATATATAAATTCGTGAGATGTTTTCATTAGTTTTTTTTTTTTTTTAAATCAGACTTCTTTTCAAATCTGTTACCCACATATTTTCTAATTCACAATTCCATTTTTGATTGGTTCCATAGAGGAACCTGATTCCACAAGTATGATATTTTTCCCTCTCATAATAGTTTGCCTTGGCAAGTATTGGTCTTTCTTACGGGATTACTTTTGCTGCCACATCCAAGACCCTTCTTCCTGAGAGAGCTGAGATCCTGAGAGAGCTGAGATCAAGACATGGTCCTTAATCATCTTCATAGGTGGTTCTTCATCTTCGGCAATCTGAGCATGTTGTCTTTTGTGCTTCCTCTTGTACTCTTCTTTTCTGACTGGACAATTGTTCGCCTTGTG
>ML778892.1:1444575-1472370 GCA_009831015.1 Picea engelmannii
ATACAATTACCGACCTGATTAATCCTCAATGGGGATTAATCTAATAATAAAATAATAATAATGACATGATTAATCCACAATGGGGATTTAATCCAATAACAAAATAATAAGAATGCTCTTCGCAGTTACATTATTTCAACACTAAGAACCGATAATGGTGGAGAATACACATCAAAGGAATTCGTTGCATTCTGCAAATCAACAAGGATTAGGAGGGAGCTGGTTGTTCCTCATAATCCTCAACAAAATGGTGTAGCAGAAAGAAAGAACAGATCTATCAAAGAAACCGTAAAAGTCTTACTAAATTATCAAGGTCTATCCATGTTCTTATGGGGAGAAGCAGCAATGACAACAATATATGTGCAGAACAGATGTCCTCATCGTATATTGAAGGACATGACACCAGAAGAAGCTTTCTCAGGTAAGAAACCTAATGTGGAAAATCTAAGAATATTTGGATGTCCTGTTTACTCTCGCATTCCCAAGGACAAGAGGAATAAACTAGAACCTTCAGGAAAGAAAGGGATATTCGTGGGATACAGTGATTCATCCAAAGCTTATAGAATATATATTCCAGAACAACACAAGATCGAAGTCAGTAGAGACGTAACATTCAATGAGAAGATGGCCTTCAAGAAATCCATACTATGGTAGTATATTGGAAGGTCCTCCTTCCATACTAGGCAGTCCATTACTTGCCTTCTTATACAACATGCATCTCCTCAATGCTTTCGGTCAACATATTGCTTATGAGCACTTCGGCTCACAATTCATTCATCCTTCAGTTGTTTGTGAATCTTCTGCAAGGATTGTAACCAATCCTTGAATTCTAGAGGTCTATTTCTCTGTCCTTTAGGTTCCTTTCCTGAATCATATCCTGCTTGGGCATCAATGGCTTACCACATCCGCTCAAAATCACATTTATATCATTAGGATAATAAAATATTTTATAAGGGAATCTTTCCCAATTCCCTTCATGCTTTATGCCACATAGGCATGAACACTTTTATACATGTTCCAGCTACCAGCACCTTCTCTGATATTACCTCATTAGTGGTACTTTCATGGGAACTCCCAAGGTCCTTCATCTGAGGTTGTTTACCATTGGAAGTTGTCCTTCCCTAACAGCTCCAATATTTTATACACGCGACATACAACACCACATTCACATTTTACATTAGTTGTAATGTAAAATAAAATGCATGTACCACATCATTTAATTTAGAAAAATATTTTCTGATATGTTCTGGCACATGTAGATGCATCCCATCTCATTGCTCTCAACGTTTTCATGGGTGTAAACAAAATCAAATTTCTAGTTGTTTATATAGTCACACAACCATCAACATTTATCGTGCCAAAAGTATTCTCATACAACAGCATATCAGTTTCTCATCCCAGAGAAACACCATAAATAACAAGAAAGGAGTCAAGGGACTCTTCCCTTTTTCTAAACTCATTCTACACAGCCTGGAACTTGCAATCCAACTAAATTATTTCAAAGGTGTTACTGCCTTCACATAGTATGACTTAACTAAGCTCATTATTCAACATATTTATTAATTTGTCTATAATTTACCACATGTATTTATTTCCACAACTGTCCCTTTAAAGCATATAACTATGTCTCATTATTTAGATTTTTAGAATGATAAAGTACTAATTCCTTTTCTTCTTCTTTGTTTATAAAATCTCTCCCTCCTGGGATCTGCCTACTCTCTTCCTTGAGCAATCTCGGTCAAGTTCATCTTGATCTTCCTGGACAAATCAACATGGCACAATAACAATCTTTTAATTCATAATGAATTGTGAACATGTGCATTATGCACATTACCATTAAAAATAAGAATGGTCAACATTCATTTGCATATCTTTCACTCATGCACGATATTTTAAAATGTAATTCAAGATTCTTATATAAACAGGCCTTGTAGCCTACTGCCCAACTCTCAGCAGTCATTAAGGTTATAGCTATGTTCTCATGACATAGTCTTTACACAGTTCCTCCACATGAACTTCTTCAACATGCAACACTCTTGTTGCATATCCGAATGGTCTGAAATGACCTCAATTCTTGAGTCAGTCTCAACTTCATTATTTCATAATTCTATCCAATATTCCATAAGGGATATAAGCATGCATTCATATGATGCATTCCAAATACCATCAAATAGGTATCTTTATGTTATCATTTTGCTTTCAAGTTGTGCTTCCATGCACTTAATCACATGCATTAGCATGTTGGGTGTGTCCACTACTCGCACAGTTCACAGTTCCCATATTGCATGTCGATTTAAATCGTTTCACTTATGATTTTTCACAATCATTCTCATGCAATTCTCAAAGGCATAACCATGTTGCCTTTATCATGACAACAGAGCATTCCTGCCTATTTATTCTTTCAACAATTTACACTATATCTTCCCAAGGAAATGGAAACACATCCCCCTCAAGCTATTATTCCATCAAAACAAATCAGACCCTTCCAACATAGGGTTGTCCATGCATCCATGGCATTACTTAAATCTGGCAAGTACAATTCTTTCCTCACATCTCACTTATTAAAGCATTCATATCATACCTTTAAGCATGTATATGTATATTTACATATATGCAGGTGCATCACTTGCACCTTTTTACCTCAATCATTCATATGGATTTAACATTATCCAGTTTTGATGAGACATTACAGTCACTTACACAACCAATCTCATCAATAAAATCATAATCATATTGTCCTTTGTACAAGATATCAGCCAACAAAAAGGTCACTCTTGATCTTTGCTCTCTTGACATTTCATCTTAGCTCTTTCTAAGGAATTTCATACTTCCTTAACTTATTATTTTAATAAAAATACTTAGACCCTTCATCATAGGGTCAGTTATGCATCCATGGAATTATTCAGTCTAGGAAAGTAGACTCCTTGCCCTACCTCCATCTTACTTAGGCAGTCATATCATGCTTTCAAACATATAAGTATATCTATGTGTGTATTGTGCATGTGCATTGCTTGGACCGTTTTATATTGTTCTTTCATATTTATCTGATATAAATATCAGTATTCTTCAGAGAGAATTTACAACCATCCATATGATTATCCCCATAGACATCTTCATTCATGCCTTCATACTAGGCAACTCTACAATGCATTTTATTCATGTTGTTACTTCTCCTCTATCATAAGGTCATTATCAACCATAGTGCACAATTCAACAGGCTATATTCTATAATCCATCACAGGTTATTATAAGTCTATATGTACACTTTATACATCCTCACTCTTTTCCATATGCATTCCAACATATCCTCACGCACCAAGCATTTTACCCGTGCCTACAGTGTAGACGTATTCCACTATTTACCTTTGCATTCACTTGCATAGGCAAGCTTTTAGGTCAATGCGTATATACACTCTCTTTAGTATGGTCACAAGTTCATAAATTGGCTCATAAAATCAAGCCATTCCACTCCTTTTATGAGGACCATCAACAGTCTAAAAGACTCCTTTTTATTTGCTTAGCTGGGCTATTTCAGCAACAAGTTTCATTCATTATAGGTCAAATGTACTGACCTCACACATTTTCTATCAGTCCTCTAATCATGAGGAATTTCATATATAGGGTTTAGTCTTTTATTTAAGCAACAATTAACATTGCTGGGGATTCTATAATCCATACTAAGTTCCTTTATCCACAAGGACACTTTCCGTAAGGGTCTTAGCCCTTACGCACACAATCATCATGTTAAGGTTTCTATTGTAAACATTTAAAAAATAGAAAGTTTCAATATACAGTCCTTCTCCTTAAGGAATTGTGCAGATAATGAACAATCCTTTAAAAGGTAGAAACACCTTTCAACGGGCTCATCTAAATCTTGATATACCATTCCTATGACTGATCTCTGGCCCATCCAGGCCCAGTGTTGCAACATGCTCTGATATATAGGATAGGGTAGGGTGCCCTCCCCCTTAAAAGTTCCCTAATAAAATTTATTCAAATCTTTCACGAGCCCAAACAAGCCAAGTGTTATAATCTGCTCTAATACCACTTGTAACACACCTAACCCCCTTAGTGAAATTTAAAGGGATGGAGTATTATTTTTTTTTTCTTGCCTTCAACTACCTCAAAACCCCTTCTAAAGGATGTCATTGTCTTTTTCTCATCAAGAGATTTCCAATGACTATAATTTTGTCCAAATTCGAGCCCTGGATCGAAAGTTATGGCTTTTTAAAGTTTTAGGTCTTTCTCTGTTATAATGGCACGTGGCTCCATGTCACCCATATCCATGCGACGTGGCACTTTTGTGTCATGGCATATCATTCCTACGAGGATGTGGCAACTAATATGGGATTTTTCGTTACACTTGCCACCTCATCCACCCGACCCTCGGCTTATCGAGTCCCAGAATTGTGACCCTTCTTGTATTACATGACCCTCGAAAGGCCTAGTCCAACATGAGTTGGTGCATACGGTACAAAATCCAATCATATGGCACCACTTGTCCATTGTGCATTGGTTAAGTGATGTCATTCAACATAATGTTGGTTCACCGGACCATTGACGCACTGAGAGGGCGGATTTAACCTTATTCCTCGACGACCGATCCGGTATGCACTAACACTCTGGACGCGTGGCCCTATCACGCGCCATCATTCGTCATTCACTGGAATCATGATGGGTAGTCACCGGGCACCAGATACTGGACCCTCTAGCTTCTCCTGACATCAAAACTCTTTGACAATCTGGGGTCCAATTGAACCTCGACCATGATTGGCAATGGAGATTCACCATCCTTAACTCCAACGGTTCAAGTTCATTGCGCCTATTCAGAGGGCTTAAGATGGCATGAGATCTACGCCAACACATGGACTCTACGTGGCATGCTCCTGGCCCAACAAGTCACATCCCAATCTGACTCATCATGATTTGTGGCACTCAAATCACTTGTCACGTGGACTTCCACGTGAATAAACGTGGACACACAGGTGATCGCCAAGCTCAAGGTTCTCCCAACTGGGTGTTGACACCTGTCTTTAATCACATTGCAACACGTGACCACCGGGGTACCAGGCTTCCCAGTTTAACTAGGTAATAAGACCCTCGATAGTCTAGGGCCAATTGATTTCCTTTGACTACGAATCAATGGTGGAGATCCACCCACCTTTAGATTCAACGACTAGGGTCTAACGATGTTACCCCAAGGATAGTATCCCTCCGTTGGGCCCACATCTGATTCATCAATGAATCCCTAGCTGACACATGGAATTACACATAGTGTGACATGTGGCACATGTAGCACTTGACACAAGGCACCCATTTTTCTTGTAGATCCTAGTCTGATCCTGGAAAATCTATGTGATACATAGCACCACTTTAGGGTGACACGTGGATTTCCTTCTTCATGACATGTGGCTTTCCTTTGTCGTGACACGTGGACCACTTGTCACATGCCATGTCACCACCGGGCACTGGATTTCAGACTTTACCTTTGGTTTTAACTTGGAATTCTCTCGGTGCCATGGATTATGAGGGGATCAATTAATACTAATCCAAAAATTATGAGATCACTAATTAGGTTTATCATGAGTTACGACATCGTGAGATCTACGACTGAGGTTTCTTGTTGGTCGATCTAACAGTTACCCAAGGCTTCTCAAACAACCCACAACATGATAACGACTCTAGAATTTTAACAACTGAGATTTGGTCATCGACTCACAGATTGATGGTTCTCATCTCAGCGGATCTTGGACCTTTGCAATTATTTGTATGTTGAGAAGTGTAAATCGTTTTGAGGGTCTGATGCCTAGATACGTTAGACTGACATATTCTACCCATATAATAGACGACGTGTGGAGTTGAAGGTTCCAAGTTGTTCATGGTTCTGTGGTGGCCTACGACTGAAATATTGTATTATTTTCAAATAAATGGTGGGACCTGATCCAAGTTTCAAGATCTACGGTGGGTATTATCTCACCCACTGGAGATCGACATATCGGGCTTCCAAAGGAAGTTGGACTTAGAACTCCTCTGGGGTCTAGTGCTCTGGTACCCTGGGACACTAAACTCCCTCCTGATCTTTTATGAAGATCTACAACTAATATCCCTCGACTGGTAGATCTAACGGTTGATAAACAAAGGTGATTGTACAAAGGCTCGAGCCCAATGAGGCCCATACTCAAATCATTCATGAACAAGGAGTCGACAAGTGTCACCCAAGTGACACCCTCGTTATCATGTTGGAACCCCACATCACATATGATGTCACTTAATATCGCAGTTGTCGTAGAGGTTTGGAAACCCGCGTGGGAACCCTACCCACCAAGCATCAGGCCACCGACCCATCCAACAATTTTAGATTAAAAAAAAAACTCTTGAGGTCTTGGGATTTGATTGACGTCGCATGACCAAGATCAACGGTTGAAATCATCGGGCCCATGGATCTAACGACCCTTGATTATTCACCGATTTACCTAGGGATTTTTAACGGGTAAAGGATCTTCCTTAGATGGTCGAGATCTATCCCAGCTCAAAGATTGATGGTTACTGAGTCTCGCCAACTCAAGCTGGTATTAAATGAATTTATAAGTTAAATTTTGGGCTTAGCGATCTGCAACTTTGCACTACGCCATCCCATGGTATTATTGACTTGGTTCCCTCATGCTCTTATGACTCCTACAATGACATCGAGTCCTACACACCTTTCTTTCTCCATGACATGGGATATATAGGGTTTAACAACCTTCTATGGCCTCCAACACGTCATTACTTCAGAATTACATCCTTCTCGAAAAATTGTCCATTTCTTTCCTAAGGTCTGATTTCCTTTCTCTGGGAACCAATAATGCCTCATATATATATATATATATATATATAATTTTTTCCCCTGTGCACGMAAAAATAATAGACTTATTTTATTTCTCTCTAAACATTACAGGATGCTCATAATTATTTATGCTAGGTATGCACAAGCTTACAATCCCATGATCTTTCAAATGCATGGATTTTCTAATGGAGCGAGCATCATTACTATTATTTACGCAAGCACACACACACACACACACACACACACACACACACACACATATACATAATTTTTTCCCCTGTGCATGCAAAAATAATAGACTCATTTTCTTTCTCTCAGAACATTACAGGATGCTCATAATTATTTATGCTAGGTATGCATAGTCTTACAATCCCATGATCATTCAAATGCATGGATTTTCTAATGGAACATGTATTATTACTATTATTTATGCAAGAAAATTTAGAACACCATTAAAGACATCCAACCATGCATTTCAATTCAATTACATAGAGTATATGAAATACTTCTCGGTTCACAAGTTCTTCCAGCCAACTAACTATGGGTGTTTGCCTTTCCACCCAACCGTAGCGAAAGATGCATTTATTCTTAGCACTTTGGCCACCCCCATGCCAAGCCACAATACCACTAGGGAACCTCTCTCTCTCTAGTTCTCAACAATCTGTAAAGGACACTCTCCTTCACACCACTCTTGGTAGAGATTTTCCCCACACTCACCTAGCTCAGGTTTTGACGAGGTTTGTCAGATACCTTCCTAGTATCAAAACTCTTCACCTTCTCAACTTAGGTCGGGATTTTTGGACTCACACCAATTACTTTTCTACAAGTCCAATATTCAGACCTCGAAACTCAAAGTTCCTCTCTTGCACACACCTACCCTTCTTTTCCTTCTCAGAACAAAAAAGGTCCCCATGCATGCACTCGTGCATTCCTTTTCTTACACACCCCCTCCCAGGAAGGTTCTCAACATGTCCTTCTTTTCTCATGTTAGAAGGTAACTTGTGGGTCAATCTAGGGATGTGGGGAGACAATGCTCTGTGGTACTTCATGCTAACAGTTTTCTGTTGTCTCATCCAGGCCCTCCATGCTTCCAATCATTGGGGTAGTTGGTTGTTCAACCACCAGTCCTTTTCTCATTAACTGATTTGCCTTGAGATTAGGGATGAGGAAAATGATATGAATATCAAATATTATTAGCAAGGAGTTTTTGGGTCATCTTTAGCATGATGAGCCCCTCTTTAGGTTTCCTCACCCTTTCCTCTAGTGGTATCATGGTCAGTACTCAAGGCTTCACCCCCACAGTCAGTTGTTGGTAGTTGCAATTGGATGTTAATACTTTTACATTGTTCACATGCCATGGCTTGGCAATCATAAATTATAATTAATTACAATAATTAGAGGTTTAGGAGAAGGGGTGTTACAATTACCTTATGGGTCCATAGGTGGATCTCCTTTACAGGGAAGCTTGTACTTTTTGAGAATGTCCTTCATTTAATACATATTTGTTGTTTCTCATTAATATTAATTCCAAAACATATTCTTAGTAAGTAGAAGATAAATAACATGATTACCTTATGGGTCCATAGGTGGATCTGCTTTATAAGGAAGCTTGTACTTTTTGAGAAGTCCTTCATTTAATACATATTTATTGTTTCTTATTAATATTAATTCCAAAACATATTCTTAATAAGATAAAGAAGATTTGTCTCACTTTCTCATGGCAAGAGAATAAGGATGTTGGAGGCGTGCCATTAATGATTTAGGAAGCTTTGTGTATACCCAAACAATTCAAGAGTTGGGGGATTAAAGCACTTGGGACTTTTCACTAAAGTAATTGCATTCAAGGGTGAATGGAAACTTATCATTGATATGAGATGTGGTGAGGAATCTTGAAAAGGAAATACATATTCCCTATGCAAGTGGAAGATTGAATTACACTACCAAATAAGAAGTCTAGTGGGGGTTCCAATTTTTGGAAAGTTGTTGTATCATCCTTGAACATCATTGGGAATTCCTTTGGTGGAAAGTGGGAAATGTCTCCAGGGTAAGATTAGGACATGAAAAATGACTAGGCAAGGACAAAAAATACATAATATTCAATGAGCCAAAAAATGTACTAGCTCAAAAAAACTACTTCACACTAGCAAATGTATCAATACCCTTGCCTCAACCATCCTTAGAGGTCGCTAAATGGATCTAACTTGGATCTCTAAGTGTGGATTTCTTAGTTATGTGGACAATATGAAAATGTGAGTGGATTAAATTTGGAAATAAAATCACACATGAGAGGGTGGTAGGTTGATCCAGATTTGGATCCAGGAGCTTGATGGGGCTCAGAAAGGCCTAAAAATAAAAGTTCTTAGAATGGCTTCAAAATAGGCGTGTACATAGACCTTGTCGATACAAACCCAACGCAACTTGAACCAGCTCAAATGGACCTCATATGCTTAAGTTATGGCAATCTGTTCATTTTTCCAAACAGGCAAAAAAATGATGACTGTATAGTCTGTACATCCAACGTGACAGGCACAGTTGGCAATGATGTGGCAGGGTCCATACAAATGATGTGGCAAGATGACTGGGCATATGGACTGATGATGTGGCATGTACAGGTGGACCAATCTGAGAGTGACAAGTGTCACCATTGTAATGGTGACACATGGCACGTCCGTACAGAGACACGAGGCACGCTCGTACGACGACACGTGGAAGACAGTGACTAGACAAGTATGTTGACATGTCAGACAGGTGGCAGACACATGGAATAATGAAGCATCGACAAGTGGCAGATTTCTTGGTGTATGGTACGGTGCCTGTTATAACCCTAAACTGCACCAGACATGCATACCTGGCATCAGGCCATCTTACTTGCTATCTTTGCCAAACCATCACTGGAAATCTCTTCTAAAAACCATTGTTTTGAAGGTGTACGTGCCCTACACCACTACTTCCCACGTACACATGCTTTTTGCACCACTACAGCTCGTGTACACTCACAAAAAATTGCGAAAAATGAAAATTGAATATGGATATAGGTTTCTGGGTCGTTACTTAACTGTTTGACCGCCCATAGCTAGTCACCCCAACTATTACTATCTCTTTTGGCCTATAAAAGAAGGTGTTGGGGCCCCATTCCAAAGAGAAGCATGAGAGCATAGAAACTCTGCCCATTTCAATATTCCCCCGTTGCCCCAATATTTTGCAACCACGGTGTGAGTTTGAGCCAGAATGCCTTCTTCCTCCTTTACAAATCCTTGCCATTTCCCTAGAGAGAAATGAAGAGGAGAAGAACACGTGGAAACAGTTGGTGCATGGTGAAGAGGAGCCCATGACCAAGTTCGAGGAGCAGTGCCGGTCTCATGTTGTAAATGACTTTTGTGAGATTAATATAAAGAAGTACTTTTTCCATCCCACCAAATGATGTCTTAAATCTTTATGATTTGTTTAGATTTCTTGATTATGATGTCTAACCCACTAATCCATATATAGAATGCATGCTTGTAGTTTCTTGTTTGTCTTTTGGTGAATGTAGGTCAGCCTTGGGAGGAGACATGTAGTCGGGAAACAACCAAGCGCAAAGGGATCGACACTGGACACAAAGTTTAAGGTATGCCTAACGGATCCCTATACTTTGTCTTCTATGTATGATTGTGGGGTAATGTCGGGATAGATGATAAAAAGTAGGAGACTTTAGATGGTTAGCTCTGCCTACATTTTAGAACCATGTTGTAGTCTATAGAGGGGTTTTCTCGCTATAACATAATTGGCGACCATACTGGGGAAGCCTCTAGGGTCTTTGGGGATATTTCTTTTGGGTGTTTTTGAATTAGTTTACTCATTGTTTTTGAGTTTTTGTAAGCTTTTGTGTCTTTAAGGGATGTTGGTCATCCATACCAGTACTCCATGCCTTTTGCTTGACTGTCAGTTTTCATCTTTTTGAGAATTTACAGAGGTGTACGCGGCCTGTAGTGGTCCTGTACGCGTGCATACGCGCCCTGCCTTTGGACAACCCGCGTACATACGTTGGTTGCTGAAGTGTCAGTAGCGTGCCTGTATTGAATTTTTTTTTCTTAGAAGAGGCAGCCATCCTCTTCCTTGTCAGAAGTCACACTTCTCAGGGGTTTTCTTGATCTAGCCTTGGTCTTTATTATAGCAGTTTGTAGCCTAGGTCTGACCTCAGCATAGCTTTCTTTTCATCAAAAGATTTCTTGTGTTTTCTTTGATAGGGTTTTTAGACAAGTTTGTGAGTCTACTTTGATTTGCCTGTTTTGTATTGTCAGTGACTCCTCGCGATCTGCGTTTGGGCCTGAATTCATTTCTTGGTCTTGACTTGTTGTCATTTTTCCCTTTTTTGCTTTAGAAGAAAAGAAAAGAATTCATTTTCAAATTTCTTGTTTAGAAGCATAAAACAATAATGAAAAAATCTTTTATTTCTTTGTTCGGTAAAGTAATTTAGGTTAGTTGTTTCATTTACCAAGGAAAAATAAAGTTTTCTTAAGTTCTTTACTAGAATGATTAGGACATTAAGTAGCTCATAGTCGAGCGAAATCTTGTTTTAAGTTTTTTCTTTTCAAAGATCTGAGAAAAGTAGTTACGAAAAGTTTGGTTAAAGAGTTTAAATTGGCAAATCTTTATTTGTGAAGAAATAAGTACTTTTGTTTCCAGTATCATCTTATGCTCTCCTCTTTCGTCTCTTAAAAAAAAAACATCACTGGTTTCATTTCTGTTCCTCTTGACTTAAGACAGCCACTAAAATTAACTCCTAATTAAAAGTTATTAGACTTTGTGTTTGTAGGGTCCATGAATTTAGTCTAGGCTAGAGCCTTGATTTAGGATTGGAGAGGAAACTCTTCAAGGCTACAAAAACAAGCATACGAGTCTGAGCTAGGGAGTGCTTGAAAGTCCAGTAACCGTGAAAGTTATCCGGGACTCACCTCTAACACAGGGGCTAAACACGAGGTCGTGTAAGGAAAGGTAGCAGAGATAACCCCTCCAAAGCTGGACCAAGCGTAGTGGGAAACACATATAGAGGGCTTATCTTGGGATTCCATTGATTGGATTTGCCACGGAGCTTCGTGGGTCTTGAATCCGTTCGAGGTCCTCAGTCTTCTTCCGGAACACTTGCTTTCGATACCCTTGATAGGTTTTGGACTTGATACCCTGCTCATTGCGGTCCACTCGACTATTGACTGTACTCACCTGGTGACTATCCGCGCGCTGGAAACCTAGTTACTTTTATCTTAGTGACTTACACAGGTGACTGCGGGGGTATACCGTGGTACCTAGGGAAGACATCAGGCCACACTTTGTAGAGTATACCCGGAGGGTGCTTCCATATTCGAGTTGCACTTGCACTGATAAGTTGATCTAGTGTTGGTTGTTGTAACTGCTATTCCAACTAGCTATGATTTGCTTGTCTTATCTCATAGGAGCTTTTTCTAGTGTGTCATTGATCTTCTCACACCATGGAGGATCAAGAGCTCCGCCGGTCGCAAAGGCTTCTTGGCCTGCCACCGGTTAATCTGGAGCCACCCCCGACACCACTAAGGTGAAGACTAGACCAACAAGGGTCTTTTGAGGGCACCGGGCCACAGGAAACTGAGCTTGACCCATCTCCAAGAGGAGAACGTTTGATTCTAGAGGAACCAACCATTGTCGACCTCGGAGTGGAAGCTCTTGGTTCTTATAACCCTCCGATCACTAATCTATCGGCGCCCATCGTCGTACAGGTTAAACCTTACGAGCATCAGGTAGTGTCACAAACAACTATGGCAACAAATGCTGCTACTTCTTCAGGGAATACTCATACTCCCTCTATGACTGTCACTACAGGGGGTTGTCTACCTCCTAACCAACCATGGTCTCAACCACCTCTACCTCGAGCAATGGTCTGATTCCTTCTATGGCGGCGATCACTACTCCTTTCACCCAGAGTGTGACAGGCCCTCCATTTTCATACGGGATGCTTGGCTTTGATACGAACTATGTCCTTTCCTACTCCACTCTACGGACTTTAGGTCTGGGGTAGGGAGCTCTAACGTTCCTCTGCAAGGATCCATGGGGGGCACTTCAGCTCCCTATAACGCTTTCCCTTATGGAGGGGGTCATATACCTCCTTCGTCCCCTTCGCTCGACGGTGCTCACCAACACTCCGCTAGGCCGAACGTAAACTATAGTTCGTTTGGAGCAGGTAGTCAAGGAATTCCTTCTTATAACATGCTGGTAGGTTCAAAATCGTTCTCTTTGTTCAACGTGTTTGGTAACAATGCATTCTCGTCAGCTGTTGTCTCGGTCAAGGGAAACCCTGGTTATGGACAACAAAATCCTATGCAAGGTACTATTCATGCACAGGGGGCAAACTTAGGAATTCCTTCCTCACAAGGACCTTGGAATCTGTGGCAAGACTGAGTTCCCTTGTCAAGGATGCTGACTGGGGGCAAACTTAGGAATTCCTTCCTCACAAGGACCTTGGAAACTATGGCAGGAATGAGTTCCCTTGATAGGGATGTCGACCGAGGGCAACTCCTTCTATAGCTAATGGAACCCCGGGCAAGGCTCATCACCTATGCCCGTCGGATCGGCAGGGGGCAACCCTTCCCAAAATCCTTGGAATGCGACACAAGCCCAACCCTTTACGTCTTATTATGGGAGTTAGTCAATGACATCTTAACAAGACCAGAATCTGTTCGTTGGTCACGACCATGGTTATTACCAGAACCCTAGCCAACAACCTAACTTTTCCTAGCAACCTCATGCCATCCAAATTCCAGGCTCCTTTTTCCCTGGTTATAATCAACAACCCAAATTACCATTTTTTGCAACTCTGCACTTGCCAGACTTGACAAGGTTATTAAAAGACCCCATCTGTCACGATCCGTGTTGGCCTCCCATGCCGAACAAGTTGCCTTTGGRCATTCCAAAGTTTGAGGCCAATCCTAATGAAGATCCAGACGATCATGTGACTACCTTCTATCTATGGTGCTCGTCCAACTCTTTGAGAGACGACTTCGTTCAGTTGCGTTTRCTTCAACGCACTCTTATCGGGAGTGCTGCGAAGTGGTACATTGAGCTCGACTGCTCAAGATACTCTTCCTTCGGCGAATTGGCAATGGATTTCTTAAACCATTTCCAATTACTTGTGATATACAACGCCGACACCGAATTGCTGGCCAACTTTGAGCAGGCAAAAGCAAACCATATCTCAAATCACATCCGAGAATGGAGACGCTGGAAGAGTTTGATAAAAGTACCAGTCCCACCAACATTCCTGCTTGAGTGGTTCCTTAAGTCTTTGGTACCCCAGTTATCTAAAGACATCACAACCTTGGGGGTCTTTTCAGAAGAAGAAGCAATAATGCGAGCTCAACAGCTAGAGCTGATTTACTCTCAATCTGGTTTACTTTATGAAGTTTTGCCATATGCACCATGGTCGATACTTGACAAGACCAGACAGAGATCTGGAGCACATGTCGATGGTATTGTTGGTTCAGCACAAATGAAGTCCGCTGATTAGTTGTCGAATCAATTGCAACAATTGTCAATATAGCAGACAACAACCAGCCAGACCACTAGTTTAGCTACTCCCCCTACTCAAACGTCGGATGTACATAGTGTGAAATCGACAAACCTGAAGGCCACCCAGAAGCCTGACGAAAATAAGTAACAACAAAACAAGGGTAAGGGGGATAAGAAACCTACCAATAATGTTGGCGGGGGCAACACAGAAAATAAGAAGTTGAAGTATCCATGTAATTTTTGCATGGAAGACCATCCAACTCACCAATGCCCTCGGTTTGTGGATGCCCATAAGTTATTGGCACAACAGTAGCCTGCCGTGTTAACGAATCCATTTCCACACGAGAAAAATTTAACTCAAGCCTCTTCGAGCACAGAAGGGGTCATCCAGGAACCCCCTACATCTGTGAGTAATCCTTCATCCGCGAATGTGTACATGATGTAAGGTAGCGTTGAGTTAACAACTAGGACACGCGACTACGGAATGCCAAACACCTCTGAGAAGGGTAAAGAAGCCGAAAACTCATCTCTTCCTCTCCAGATTGAGAAGACGTTGGGTGAAACAATGACACGCATCCCCAAAGGTGAATTCAAGAGAGCTTCCCACAACCCAAACGCAAGGGCCGCCAATAATTACTCTCTGGTGGAGGATTTGTCACAAACCCCTTGTGCGATGTCTGCTTTGGAAGTCGTCCAGAGCTGCCCTTCCCAGAGAAAGGATCTGTTAGTTGCCTTAGGGTCTACTGAGACTTGTAATCCAGGATTGATCATGCTTGATACGACCGACTTAAAACCTCGTCTTCCTTACCACGTGGCATTTTAGATAGTAGTGTCTTACACCACGAAAACTTTTACTCGAAGCATTTTCTGCATGGTGGTTGATGAGGGTGCCTCGACATGCGTGATGTCTTTGGAGTGTTGGAAGGCCATTGGCCAACCCATTTTGTCTCCATCACCTACTCTTCTTACCTCTTTCGACAATCGTTCGTTCCGACCACATGGAATCATCCCCTCTTTCCCCATGCAGTTAGGGGGGAAGACCGTGTGTGTCGAGGTTGAAGTGGTCGATGCGTCTCTCGACTACAATCTCTTGTTAGGAAGGATTTGGACCTATGCTATGCAAGCAGTGGTCGTGACAGTTTTCTGGGTCTTGTTGTTTCCACACGAGGGTCGGATCGTGTCCATTGATCAGTTATCCTTCTTCCGTCTTGACCCTTCATCCGGGGTATCCACGGTCCCGATGATTGATAACCCTTAGCCTGACATCGTCAACGTAGGGGTTTGTTTGTGCCCACCTTTGATGGGTACTTTTGATTACCCGCCTCCGACCGACAATGTCCATTACATATCGGTTGTCCCCGACCAACCTAGGGCTGAAATCTTTCAAATCTCATCGTTTTGCACAACTTACTTTAACGATCCATGGAATATTCCTTCCCCATCAGCTACGATGGAAGGGATAGGGCACCATGGCATGGCCATGCCTTTGTTCGTGGCATAAGTTGCGTACTCTATAGTCCAGCAATCTTTCGCCGACCTCGATCCGACTCCCGCATAGGAGTTAGATCCAGTTCTCGAGCCTATTTGGGCTCAAGGTTCCCTTGTTGATACCGATTCTTTGGACTTAGTCTTTCCCTCAGATGAGGCGATTATTGAGGTAATGACTAGTCCATATAGACCCTAGGATGATCTCCATCACATATCTTATTTTCTCCAAGAGTTAAGAAGAATTGAAGCAGGAGACTTCACTCTGACTATGATTGGAGATAGGGATTTTCCTATCAATCCTTTGGCTATGCACGTTGTTTACGCTGAAGGAAATATGGCAACCATCACTAAAACAATACCTATTGATATCTCCAAAATCCTTGGCGTCATGGAGAATATTTTCGTCGGAGCAAATTTCTCCCCCAAGGATATTCGAATCTACACGGATTTATTTAAAGAATTATGCAACGTGTTTGCCTGTTCTTATGAGGAAATGCCATGCATAGATCCAAGAATCGTTGATCATGAAATTACAACATATCCTGATGCCAAGGTGGTTCGACAGAAGCTTCGTCCAGTTAATCCCAGGAAAACAACAACCATTAAGGCTGAAGTAGAGAAACTACTCAAAGCTGGTTTCATCTACCCCGTTCAATTGACTCAATGGGTGTCAAATCCCGTGCCAGTCAACAAAAAGCAGGGTACAATTCGTGTATGTACAGACTTCCGTGATTTGAACAAAGCCTGTCCAAAGGATAATTTTCCCACGCCATTTATTGACCAGATAGTCGATGAATGCGCAGGGTGCGAGGCCTTTTCTTTCATGGATGGTTTTTCAGGATATAATCAGATACAGATCAAACCCGAAGACCAACACAAAACTGCTTTCATTTGTCCATGGGGTACATTCACTTATCGGAAGATGCCTTTTGGTCTAAAAAATGTTGGAGCTACTTTTTAGCGGGCCATGTCTTTTGCTTTCAACGACCTCAAACACGTAGTCGAGTCTTATCTTGATGATTTAGCACCATGATCGCGTAAGAGAGCTAGTCATCCAACACACCTCCGACTTATCTTTGAGCGATGTCGCTACTACCGGATTCGCTTGAATCCAAACAAGTGCAGTTTTTGCATAACATTGGGTCGTCTTCTTGGTTTCATAGTTTTGACAACAGAGATCATGGTCGATCCTCTAAAGGTTGAGGCGATAGTTCAGTTGCCTCCCCCATGCACAATCCCTCAGCTTCAGAGTTTACAGGGGAAAGCGAACTTTTTACAGCGTTTCATCGCAAACTATGCCGAGATCACAAAGGGTTTCATGCGTTTACTGAAGAAGGACGTTCCTTTTCATTGGGATGAAGCCACTCAATGCTCTTTTGAAGCGTTGAAACATGCCCTCACGTCTACCCCTCTGCTTCAGCCACCCAATTAAGATTTCTTATTGTACTTTTCTACTGCAGAGTCAACCATCGGCATGGTTTTGGTTCAGGAGGATGATTTTCTCTCAGAATACATGATCTATTACCTGAGTCGAGGCCTCGTTGAACCAAAACTCAATCATTCCCATGTTGAAAAACTTGTGTTGGCAGTCGTTCATGCTGTCCAACGGTTCCGTCATTATATCTTGTTTCGCAAGACCACTGTCATTGTCGTTGTGAATCCGTTTCAATATGTGTTGACACGACATGTAATCAACAGAAATATCAGCAAATGGATAGTTAGCCTCCAAGAATTCGACTTGGATTTTGTCTCGGTGAAATCCAAAAAGTTGTTGGTCTTCATGGAACTCATTTCGGAACTTTCGGTCGAATCAGGTGATGTTATACCCGAGTAGTCGCCTATTAAAGGAGACATGTTTTTTATCACGTCTTCGTACCCCTGGTATGGAGATATACTAGTCTATCTCCATACTTTGAAGTGCTCCACCTGTACTTCTCATGATGAGCGTCGCTGTATACGCCATCAAGCCAAGAACTATCTCATACTCGAGGACACTCTGTATCGTCGAGGTGTAGACTTCATCCTTCGTCGATGTCTCACTCATGAAGAAGTGGAAATCGTGCTTAACGATTTCCACACCGGAGCATGTGGCAGTCATTTTTCTGGGTTGGAAACAACCCAAAATATTCTACGAGTCGGTTACTTTTGGCTGACATTAATCAAAGATTGTGTTGAATCAGTCAAGAAGTGCCATCCATGTCAGATCTTCTGTTGGAATATGCAGGCACACCCCGCTCCCATGTTTCCCGTCATCACAGTTGGTCCCTTCACCAAGTGGGGGATTGATTATGCTACATGCAACCCCCCTTCAGCAAGGGGACACCATTATATCATCGTAGCAGTAGATTACTTCACAAAGTGGGTTGAAGCTATGCCAACAGTTAAAGATGATGGCGAGACAACAACTCTGTTTTTGTTTAACCAGATAATAGCAAGGTTCGACATCCCGAGAGAGATTGTCACTGACCAGGGCAATCACTTTCAGAACAAAATGATGTTCAAGTTAACGTCAAAGCTTGGGCTTAAGAAAGAACATTTGTCACCCTACTACCTACAAGCGAATGGTCAGGTGGAAGCTGTGAATAAATCCCTTAAGACTATTCTACAACGAACGATCAATTCGGCTAGGTCAAATTGGCATTTGATGTTGTACTCGACATTATGGGCCTACCGAACATCTGTTAAGACTGCAACCGGTTTCTCACCTTTTCAACTCATTTATGGTCTAGAAGCAGTCTTGCCTATAGAGTGCCAGATCCCCTCTCTAAAATTGCCAGTAGAGTTATTTCTAGACACCTCACTGCTTGAGGAGTGTTTATTATATCTTGAGCAGCTCGATGATCAGTGTCGGGATGCAGCCTTGGCTAACGAGGCTCATAAACAAAAATTCAAGTGTCAGTATGATCGGTCCATCCGTCCTCGGATTTTCTCTAAAGGCAACCTCATCCTAGTCTATGACCAAGATAAGGACCCCCTGGGAGCAGGCAAGTTCAAACCCATATGAGTTGGACCTTTCATCGTGAAGGAGGTTCTAAAGAAGGGTGCTTATCATCTGGTGGACTTTGAGGGAAATGCTTTGACGAATCCTAGAAATGGGCTCTACCTCAATAAGTATTACTCGTAGGTGGGTCGCCTTGGGTGACTTCTTGTAACAAATGTATAGTTCTTGTACATTTTTAGCCTTTGTCTTTTTGTTTTTATGGACGTGTCATTTTTGATGTCATCTTTTTCACTATGGCAGATGTCAAGTGAATCAGAGGTGTTTGTTGGGTTTGCGGACGGTGCTAGTGGGCACACTCGGAGGCTTGCTTCCACAACTTGGATGATTTTCACACCTAAGGGCAAGTTGTTATCTTCAGGAGGTATCTGTTTAGGTGACGCCACAAACAATGTCGCCGAATACATCACGGTTTTAGAGTTGCTTCGTGACGCTTTGTCGCATGGTATCTCTCACCTTCGGGTCTACTTAGACGCTCAGCTGGTTGTGTCCCAGTTAAATGGGGTTTACCGCATTTACGATCCTACACTACACCAACGGTTCCTTAGGGTACGTCTCTTAGAACGAAGCTTTGATTACATTATGTATATCCATGTTCCTAGGAGATTGAATCAAATCAGAGATACTCTAGCTAATCATGTATTAGATTGACATATTGCACACATGAAAGGAAAAGCACACACACACATGTAAATACATTTGTAAAATAGATGTAATCCATAAGACGTAAAAAGATGTAAAATACCCATATATATATATATATATATATCAACAATATCAGAGTACATGGGTGGGTGCAAGCGCCTCAAAAATATGTCCAGTAAGAGTCACAAGGCTTATGCCCTAAAAAATATACAAAAAGTGCTCTCACCACGTAAGTAGTCCAGCCTATATAAGGATGGGGCTTGTTGGCCCTGCCATAATGAACAACGACATTTGAAAAACGTCGAAAGAGCTGGACCCAGGTCCGTGGCACCCCAACTACGTGAGGTTGCATCGATGGTGGGAGATCCTCGATCTCCGCCATAGGGACTGTATGAGTGAGCGTAGTGAGGTTCCTCTCCACCCGTTTCAATACTCTCTCAAACTCTCCGGCTGGAGGCCCCCCTACTGCTATTGTTGGCCCGACGACTGCTACTGGTCCTGCCTCTGGTTGAGGATGCCACCTAGTCCTCGAGAAGTCTGCTGGACGCACTGGTCCCACATCTGTACATAACAGATACATAAGTGTCAGATGCTCTGGTATACAAAAAAAAATGATATATATAAAAATACATAAAAATTAAATAACTTTGAAAAGAAAAACTTACCCATCTCTCCTCGCTCTACTCCGGGAGGTACAGGCATGTCAGGATCCATAGAAAAAATGATCTCGGCATAGGGGTAGTCCTCTATTGCCGAAATTTTTCGTGACCACCAGTCAAAAAATTTATCATCGAAGGCCTCGATGGTCCTCCCTCCCCCCTGTCACGGCAACAACACCGCCCATCTGCATAGCATTGGGAGAGAGGCCTCATGCCCCCATATAGTTTCTTGAGGACTGAGACTGGGTACCCTCTCGAAGAAAAAGGAACACAAAATAGTTCCAAACCTAAAGTTTCGGTGCTCCCATATTTTACACTTTGTTAGCTGTCTCTTCATGCAATCCAACATGGTTGTACTACAGTCGAGAATCTGTGCATTTAAGCATTGTACTGCACAATGCATGTGCGCCCGGGAAGCTTGATGCAAAGCCGCAGATCCAGTGATCCGCCCAATGAGTAGAACTATCACTTTGAGTGATAGGTTGTTGATCTTATGTATAGGCACCTGAGAACCTACTTTCTCAGTACTAGCCTCGCAATGGATTCCAATCAACTCCTCAATGTTGTGAGGCCTGGGGGGAAAATGTATGGAAGTTGATTGGATCCCCTCTCCTCGAGAGATCAGTAAGGAAGTAATTATCTTCAATCATTGGAGTCAACGACTGCAACTCGAGCATGAATGCCTCTACGTCAGGATGCCAGTAATCTATCAAAGCATTTAGCAACCTGGATTGTGCCCTCATAAACGGACACTAGAAGAACTTTAACAACCTGCATTGTGATAAAACAACGATAGCAGCAGGGTCCTCTGAGACGAAAAAATCAATGTCCTCATGCTCCCTCTCTCTCCAATAAACATACATCCTTCAAAATGCCAAATTTTGGAGAGTTAACTCTTGCCTTTTCATTTTTTCCACTTGTTTGAGGGTGTATGCAGGTTGTCTTGGTGACAGTCGTGTGTGCATGTGGGAAAATTATCTTCTGCCCACATGTACATGTGGGTTGTGCTTGGACAACCCACGTACACGCAGGGTCGACCTCTTTAAAGGTCAGCGCCCCCCCCAAAAAACAAACATAAATGCAAAAATGAAGGATGGAAATGCAAGAGAGGCTAGTTTGTACTTACTTGGTCCAAGCAAAAGTTCGTTTCGTCCACTGAAGCTCCTAGAATCAACTCTTTCAGCAAAGGGGTGTTTTTTGACTTTTGGTCAATTCTCAAATTACAATGGTGATAATGAGCTGCCAACATTCTATTTATAGACTTTTTGGCCCCTTTTTGTCATTTTTTGGACCCTTTTGTCATTTTTCCTAGCTTGAAAATCGTTTACTATGGTTCTTGAGTTTCTCAGGGGATGTTACGATAAGTGTTACTTTGGGTATTTGGGAATTTTTTTGAGAGTTGGGTCATTTTTTAAGGTCTTTTGGTAAAAAGTCATTTTTCCGACTTTGTGCATGTAAGATAGGATTCCAGCTCCACTTGTTGCACCTCGTTGTCTTTTTTTGCTTTGCCATAGGATTGATCCCATCGAATTCTGACACAGAACCCTTACTCCTGCTCTAGAAGTGTCATAATTTAGTGGTAGAGCCTACCTTCACATGGATGCCTTAGGTAGACCCTGGTTACATTTTGGTGTCCATGCCGTCGTTAATGACTTTAGGCTCGGGAGTCCTTGTTATTTGCCCCTCATTACGAGTTTCAACATCACTTGCATGATTCATTATCACTCTTGACCTCACCCTCGGGACTCCTAAAACACAACAGTTCTTCTTTTAAGCCCTTTTCAGACCCTCTAAACATGAAAATATTGTCGAGGGATCTTGTTGCCCTTCACGCTCGCCAAACTAAAATTCAAAGGCACATCTGTCCAGCGGTAGTTTACCCCTTTTTCAGTCCAGATGGTCAAATGTACGAACAAAGGTATACTCTAGGAACTTCGGTTCACTAGAAGAGTGTTCTCAGGTATAGATTTAACCCTTTTTCGGGCATGAGGGACTAAATTTATGAAAAAGGAACCCCCACGGATTCCATAGTTAATCTCTTTTCAGACTCCCTAAAATTGAAAATATTTTCGAGTGACCTTGTCTTTTCACACTCGTTAAATTGGTCCAGAAGAACATCCCTTACAGAGTCCATAGTTAAGCTCTTTTCAGACTCCTTAAATATGAAAAGATTGGCGAGTGATATTGTCTTTGTCACACTCGTTAAAATGATTTTGAATAGACGTCTGTTCGGTGCTAGTTTACCCCTTTTTTGAGCCGACTAGACTGCCTTCGAAAAAGGTACCCCAGTAGAGTCTCCTTTTACGCTTTTTCAGACTCTCTAAAAATGAAAAACTGTCGAGCTTACCTTCTCTGGTCTCGTTAAAATTACATCGAAGGACGTTATCATTGTGTCTTATTAATCGCATTTGCATTCCTCCATCTTTGGCCTAATGCCTGCTCCATGTTGCTCTCAACTAAACCATCTGAAGTATGCCTTATACGCAAGCCTTGTAGCACTTTGCCTCTGTGTCTTGACACCTTGACCCATGGAGGATTTTTCTCGAGTGTCCTTTTCTTGCATATGTCCTCTTGCTCTGAGCATCAATGTGTTCCTTGTGCTTGGAACTAGTATGTCTGCGACACTCGATCCTCCTTTGTAACGTAGCATTCTTTTTTTCTTTTTCAAGCTTCCCAAAATTATTGAAAAAGACAAAAAAAAAATCAAATATACCCCAAAAAGAGGAAGGGAAAAGTATTTTCTTTTTGTTGACAACACAATGAGTCGACCTTGGACAAAGCACATCCTTTCGTTTGTTCGTCAAGCCCTAGGATTCAATATGACCTTAGGAAGCTATTCTCACTAGATAGAGCTGTGTCCTCCTCTGTTTGGTTATCCTTCCAAACATTTGGAGAGTTTGCGTTGCCTACTGCATTGTGAACTTATGTCAATTCCATGCTGCCTAAGTCTCATCTTTTGTCGTGCTTTTGTCCAAGGGAAGTTTTACTAAGCTTGAGTCGGCCCTTCTGCAGTTTGTCTCTTGTCCTCATGCTCGGCCACCCCGAAAGTCCCAATCAAGTCCTTGCTCAAAATCAATGAAGTTCTCCACCTAATCACCAATATCCTCTTGTTTGTTCTCGACGAGCCATCGAAGACCTCTGGGTAGTGAATGTAAGTTTTAAAATTGCGAAGTAAAGCAATGCATATAGATTCTTAAGAAAAACAGAAATTAATCAATGGCTCATTCACAGAGTACACAGAGATTTTTATCGGAAACCCTCAACCGGGGAAAACCGTTCTTATATTCATTATATTGAATTTCACCATTCACCATACAATATATACAATGTTTTTAGGTATTCCGTAGATACCAAAACCCTAATCCCTTAATTTGAGATTAATTTAGAAAACCGCTAAAAATAGCAAAAATCACCCAAATTTTTTTTTTGGGGCGTTGCCCCGAGCCTTGTCGGCCCCGGGTTACCACCCGTTGCTGAATGTTGCACATAACCAGGGGGGGGGCATAGCTGCCCCCCTGGGACTCCCCTAGGAAGCACTCAGCACACATGACACAATGACCACTACTAGAGGGATTGTCAAACGTAGTTGTCGAACCTGACACGCCCACACACACACATGCAAAGAATATAACATATACCCAACATTCTCCCACTTGTTGTTTTCTTTGCATCCAGGGGTCCACAGGGTTATATAGTCAACAATGCCCATTGTTACTCTACACCAGGAGAAATTCTCTATGCTCACAAACTTTGTAAATAAATTTGCAACATTCTTCAAAGTGTCAACCTTTTCCAGCAACACCTTATTTTCCTCAACCATGTCTCTCACAAAGTGATACTGAACATCAATATGCTTTGTCTTCGAATGATAAGTTGGGTTCTTTGCCAGGAAGATTTCACTTTGATTGTCACAATCTAATCTTATTGCTTTTTGTACCAACCCAATACCTGAACACAATCTCTGTAACCATACTGGTTCCTTTCTTGCATGAGTGGTTGCCATGTATTCAACTTCTGTAGTTGAGAGTGCTACTACAGCTTGTCTTTTGCTCATCTAATTGATTGCTCCTCCAAATAGGTTAAACACATACCCACTTGTAGATATTCTTCGATCCAGATCTCCAACCCAATCTACATCAACAAAGCCATGTATGTCCACCACTCTATTTAATCCTGGTCTTCCTTGGTAGCACAATCCATAATTGGTAGTGCCACGTAGATACCTAAAGATCCTCTTTACTGTTTTACAATGCTCCTTCCTTGGTTTTGACATATACCTTCTCAAAACTCCCACTGCATGTGCAATGTCTGGCCTAGTACAGACCATTGCATACATCAAACTGCCAACTACACTGGCATGCAAAACATGGGAGATGTCCTCTTCTTCTTCCTGTGTCTTGGGACACTGATCTATAGATAACTTTACACCTATAGGAATAGGAACCTTGACCGGTTTACTTCCATGCATATAAAACCTCTGCAATATCATCTCAACATATTTTATCTGATTCAACCAGAGTTTCCTGTTTGCACGATCTCTTTTAATATCCATTCTGAGAATGAAGTTAGCAACACCGAGATCCTTCATGTCAAATTTGGAGGATACTGCGATTTCACCTCCTTGATAACATCCATGTTATTTCCTACCAACAACATGTCATCAACATACAACACTACACAAATGAAGTGATTACCAACCTGTTTGGAATGTACACAGTGATCATCCCTGCTTCTCACAAATCCCAATCCAAGGATGTATGTGTCAAACTTTTGGTACCACATCCTAGGTGATTGCTTCAGACCATATAGTGACTTCTTTAGCTTACATACCAGCTCTTTCTTTCCCTTTACTACAAAGCCTTATGGCTGCTTCATGTAGATTTCTTCTTTCAGATCCCCATGTAGGAATGTTGTCTTCACATCCATCCGTTCCACTTCAAGATCAAAAGCAACAACAATATATAAAAGAAATCTAATAGAAGTTAACTTAGCAACAGGACAAAAAATCTCACCAAAGTCAATTCCCTCTACCTGGGAATAACCTTTTGCTACTAACTGAGCTTTGTATTCCTCCACTTTTCCTTCTGCATTAAACTTCTTCTTAAACAACCATTTGCTACCAACAGATTTTCTTCCAACTGGAAACTCAAATATATCCCATGCCTCATTCTTATCCATGGCATCCATTTCTTCAACCATGGCCTTCTTCCAGAGTTTACTATCCTCTGAATTCACTGCTTCCTTGACAGTTCTGGGATCATCATCAGTAATAGATAAAGCAAAATTGGAATGGAAATCAGGTGGACTATACCTTTCTAGTTGCCTTCTTTCTCTCACTGATCTCCTTAATACTGGGGTATGAGGTTCTTCTTCTTCTTCTGCTTCATCTTCTTCAGATGATTCAAATTTTGCATCATCCAACTCTAGCTCTATTTTCTCAGGTTCGCCTTGCCTTGTTAGGAATTCCTGTTTGGACACATCTTTTACCTCTCTAAAAACAACATCCCAACTGTAAACAGTCTTCTTAGTTTCTGGGTTCTGTTATCACTCTATAAATTCCTAGAGGTTGTTGTGAGGTAAGAAGAAATTTATTAGAGGTAACCTTAACCAACCGCTTTGAAACTAGAAGCTAGCCCTACCAATTTCGGAGAGGGATCTCTTTGTAAGTTTTAGATTTGTTTGGATTTTCAAGATTTTAGGCTAGTTAGAAAGAATATAACTGAGTTGTTTGCTTTGTTTTTAAATGGAATGGTTGAAAAACACCTACGCTTCCATTGGGCTATGGGGTCTGTTTTTAAAAAGATAGAGGTTAAAGACAACTTTTATAAGATTCGTTTTACAAGGCGAGATAGTGCGAATGCTGGATTCTTTAGGAATAAAATGGTGTATTTGCTGAAAAAATGTGAGATATCAGTTAAAAAAACAAACATTTAAGAATTTCTTTGTTATAACATCAACAAAAAAACATTTAAATCTATAAAATATTAAGAACATAGTACACAATGGCAAATTCTGCAACTTTAACTTCTTTTAAAGATTAGATTTAGAAAGACAATATGATAACTGAGAAGGGAAAAACTTTTACGAAGATAGAGGAAACTTCACCAAGAATTAACATGCAGGAATCATGTGAAACTTCTCTTTGTATTACTGGAATAACCTCTTGATAAAGATTACAACGACTAAAGCTTGCTTGGGCGTAGAGATCAACAACCCTCAATACTTCTAAGTTGGAAATATTTATAATAAAAGTTTATAACGACCCTGTCATTAATGATCAGGACGTGATGTAGTCTGAGTCTAACTAACTAGCTAACAAAATGAAGAAATGTAGTAATTAATGGTGATGTGTCGAGTCTCTTATGCTAATTTCGGGGAAGACCATTGGTGAGTCATTCAAATGAATTTAACTGTGTTGGACGCTGAGCTGGATGAGGCTTTACCTTTACTCAATCAATTCACACAACTCATCCCATCTTTGTGTGCTTGGGATGGTAACTTTCAATAGCCAGTGGTAGACTTCGTCCATCTCGGTGTATTTATCAAAAGTTGACTTGATGAGAAAGATGTATTTGATTTCGTGTTGTATGCTGAGGTCATGTTGCAGAGTCTCCAAAAACTCTTTGCCCGTGATGCTGCCCTGTATCCCTGAAAACTTGGAACTGTCTTTGGCCATGGTGGCGATATTTTTCTTGTAATCGGACAAAGTCATTAATTTATCATGAAGGACACGTAGATCGGGAAGACCCTTTTTCTGTAAGGCTTCAATCTTGCTAAAAAATCTCTGAACTCCATTGTCCATGTTCTAAGCCTTTTCCTCCAACTGCAACATTAATCCCTTTTTAGTCAATACTCTTTTTGCTTCGAGGATAGTCTCTGTTTTGTCTTCGACTTTCAGTTCTTCCAGCTCTTCTTTGGTTTTTGAGTTCAGAAAATTAATGATCTCGTTGGCTGTCGAGGGCATCTCACCCAGCTCTGTTCTTATCCTGTCAATGGCCTATCTACTCTTTAACACCAGATCATGTTGCTCGAAAATGATTTGCACCATGGGCCAAATTTCATTTATGGATTTCGAGATATCTGTCCATATATGTTCTTTAGCCTCTGCTAATGTCTTGCCTGCCACTGTTTATTTCTAGAGCTATTGTATTTCCTGCTTAAGCTTCTCTGCTGCATGTCTCTCAACATTATATCTTGTTTGGAAAGAAGACTTGAGTTTCTGTAGACTTTCAATCTCCATTTTCAACCTATTGATCTTGTTGGGTTCCAAAAATGCCATACAAATATCACTCATTACCATACATTTTTCACCTATGCTTCCATTACATCACTCATTATTCACTACCATGTCATTTCATTTTCCCTATTATTCACCATTAATGTGTCTCATTTATATTTTCCAAACATTATTTATTTTCAAGCATTTTTAAGAGAAATTCTTGATTAAAAATTAGAAAATAATATATTTTACTTCATATATGGAAAGTGGATTGTTTTTGTCACATGTGTAGGTGCCAAGGAAGCTTCCAAGACACCTTTATGTGGCCTTGAATGATCAAATTCGAATTTGATAAGATAAGAGATCATGATCTCATGGAGAAGATCAAGGACAAAAGAGGGTTATGTGTCTAGATGGTTGAGAGATGTATGGAACTAAAGAGAGA
>ML778892.1:1476598-1488163 GCA_009831015.1 Picea engelmannii
CTTTTCTGATCCGTAGATCTGGGCGCCCATAGCTCAGTCGTAGATCTTGGCCTGAACTTTAATCTCCAGGGCGCAAATCAATATATGATGCATAACTTAGGCTTAGTGACTTTTTATGGGTTTTGCGCACTACTTCTTTTGCTTTTTATCACCATGGGGTTAGAAAAACATTTCATCCTAAAAAATCATGCATTTTTCATCGATCTTCTTACATATTTTATTGAAAGGAAACTGTCACACCTATGTCCTAATCCTACTCATTTGCACCTTTAGCCCAGCTTAGACTGTTGGACTAAGAAAATACTTTACCCAGGGGCTATTTGACCAAGATTAGACTGTTTGGTCAAATTTATTCACTAACTAACCTGATTACTTGGCTAAGGTTAGACAATTTAGCTAAGCTTATTCACTAATCCTAGATACTTAAATTTAAAAGACTTGGCCATGTTTAAACTGTATGGAACAAGTCATTTTCATTTTATGGGGCTTTTATCCATTTTCTTTTGTTTTTTGCCCTCTTTTATTTTTGTCAGTTTTTTCTTTTTCTTTTCTTTTCATTTCTTTTTCTTTTGTTATTTTCTCATTTCTTTTCTTTTTTTAGAATGCAGTGATATCTGCAAGTCAAAAACACTAAAGGGACAAAAATACAATCAATAGTTGATCCTATAAATTAAAGGGTTATAACAGTGGCTTCACCTGGGGATGGTATCCTCCTTGCGAGATGCCAAGAATCCTGTTTCCTGTTGTCTTGAAAAATTTCTTCTAGAGCTTCTTCTGTTATCTGACTTGCTTTATTTGAGAAATTTTGATGACATTTTCAGTGTTTTAGGGCCTTCTCCGAGGGCTTCAAACACCTAAACAAAAACACCTACACCTAAAATACTTGTAAAAGAAATGATATATACAATGGAATGGAATGGTGATCTCCCTACCGAGGTGGCAAGTAATGCTTGAACATCCTGCCATTTATAGGTCCCCCTGGCAGGTCTGATCCATCACTATTAGCAAGTAGAAAAACATTATTTCCTCTGAAGGCCTAAATGGTGTAAGGACCCTTCCACAAGCTATCAAACTTTCCATGTTTGCCTTTATCTTCGTTTTTGGAGTCCCATCTCAAAACTAGATCACACAATTCAAAGTTATCCTCTTTGGTTCTCTTGTCATAAATCTTTTTAATATTTTCCTGGATCACTTGGGTCCTGTTGTAAACTTCTTCCCTGGATTGCATTAGGAGGATCATTTGATTTATTCTTCGCTGGACATCATTTGGTTCTTCTTGTGTTTCCTACAATAGTTTCATGAACATAACTCCTAATGAAAGGGGAAAAACTGCCTCGGTGCCATACACCAACTGGTATGGAGACATACTAATTGATCTTTTGGTGCTTATTATGTCAGCCTAGAGTGCGAAAGCCAACTTATTATGCCATGATTTCTTGTTTTCCTGTAGTGTCTTTCTAAGAATGTTCACCAAACTTTTGTTAGAAGACTTGGCTAGCCCATTTCCCTGTGGATAATAAGCGGTCAAGTGTCCCAAAGTAATATGATATTGATTACAAAAATCTATGAACCTTTTGGATCTAAAAGCCGCGACATTGTCAACTATAATCTTTCTAGGGCATCCAAAATGAGATAGAATATTAGTTTCTAAAAACTTAATGATGACAGAGTCAGTAGCTTGCCTGCATGGTACAACCTCGATCCACTTGGTGAAGTAGTCAGTGGCCGTAAGGATCCATTTATGTTGGCCCGAAGAGGGAGGATGTATTTCACCAATGAAGTCTATCCCCCATTGTTGGAAAGGAGCTTCAACAGAGATGGGTTTCATTGGGAGTGGCAGAAGCTTCCTTTTACCTTAAAAAATCTGAGACTTGTGGCAGGAAGTAACCTTCTGGTGAACATAAGAAAACAGAGTAGGCCAGTAAAAGCCAACTCTCAGAATCTTGTTAGCTATGGTCTTCCAGCTCAGGTGCCCACCACAGTCTCCTGCATGAAAATCTTGAAGAACTTTGTCAGCTTCATCTTTTAACAAGCAATTAAGCAAGATACCACCAGGGTCTTTCCAATAGAGTTTTCCTTCCAAAATACAAAATTCCGATGCTTTCAATTTAACAAATCTAGATTTGGTCTTAGTCAAACCTGGAGGAGCCTGTAAATTGTGGACTACAAAAATGAGGTTTGCATACGAAAGGTTGTTTAAGAATGCCTCTTTTATGTTTGGAGTCGCCTGCTCTTCCAGTTCGTTTATTGTAGCCAAAAAGTTAATATCTAAAGCATGAAAATTAGACTCAGCCATTAGTTTGGCCAAACCCTGTCCTTTGATCAATTTGGTAGGTTTTATTTCAATGTCATATTCCAGAATAACCGCAATCCATTTTCCTCTTCTGCCGTTCGGATTATCCTGGGTTAGGATATCTTTAACCACTGTGTTTGAGACGTATGCAATCGTGTGAGACTAGAGAATATAGACCCTAAAATATTTTATATCCTTTACTAGAGTGAAGGCTTGTTTCTCCATAATGTTATAATTCAATGCTACGTCTCTTAAATCTTTGCTGAAAAAAGTTATGGGTTGTTCATACCCTTCACTATTTTTTTGCAACAATACCACTGCTATAGTGTGCTCGGATGCGAAGGAGAAAAGATAAAAGTCTTTGGTATAGTCTGGGCTAATAAGAACTGGGGCTCTGGTGAGAGCATGTTTCACTTGCTCAAATGACTATTTGGACTCGATATTCCATTTGATTTTTGTGTCCTTTTTCAACATATTGGTGATATTCCTTAGAAGTTCGACCAAGTTTGGTATGAATCTTCTGAGTAAATTTATTTTGCCTATGAAAGATTGCAGTTCTTTGATGTTCCTAGGGTGTTCCACCTTCTAGATAGCTTTGATCCTACTGTGATCTATTTTAATTCCGTCCTTTGAGATTATGTGTCCCAGTAGTTTGTCTTCCTCTAACCCGAAAAGGCTTTTCTTAGCATTAAATGAAATCCCAAATTTCCTACACTTCTCAAACACACGCCTGAGGTGGAGCAAATGTTCTTTGTCGGATTTGGAGTAAACAGTTACATCATCCAGATAAATGATTATAAATTTCCCAGTCTCATCCATAAAGGCAATATCCATTGCTCTTTGGAAAGTAGCCCCAACGTTCATCAGACCAAAAGGCATCTTCACATACATGAAGGTTCCCCAGGGTGTGGTAAAAGCTGTCTTCTCTTGATCTTCTGGATGGACTAGAACTTGGTTGTAACCAGAGAAACCATCCAGTAAGGAGATCCTACTAGATCCAACCACCTTTTGTAAAATATGGTCCATTTTGGGTAAAGGGTAATTGTCTTTGAGGGATACTTTGTTCAGATTTTTGAAATCTATACAGAGTCTGTTTCGTCAATTTTCTTCCTGGTCCGAACTAGATTAGAAACCCATTTGGAAAATCTCAAGGGGACTATAATCTTGGCATCATACATATTTTTGATTTCTTTCTCTATCAGGAGAAGCAACTTGGGATTAATTCTCCTAAGTTTTTGTCTGAAAGGTTTGTGTTTTTCTTTTATGGGAATCTGGTGCTGTATGATACTTGTGTCATAGGATTTTAAGTCCTCATAGCCCCAGGCAAAAACATCTATATATTCCTTAAAAAGTTAAATGTATTTGATTTTTTTCTCTGGTGGCAGGGATTTAGACAGTTTTATCATTTTGGGGTTTTCTTTTGTTCCTATGTTGCAATCTTCAACCTCTTTAACACTAGCTTCGATTTTTGTTTTTTTGGCCACATCGTTAAAATCGAACAAGTCTTCTAACGGAACTAAACCTCTAGGTAACACATTACTTTTCAACTGCAGGATATCAGAATCTACATGATTTTCATTGAATTCTTCAGTATCTAATGTATTTACACTGCCCTTCTAAAAAATAGATTTATTTCCAAATTAGTCATCATCTTCTAAATCTATGTTTGTACATTCGAAATCATTTTTACATTGCAGAAAATCTTCAATTTGATCGTCATTTTTAAATACCTGCCAATATCTGATGTTGTCAGGAACGGTGGGTCTGCACTTAACCTCCATTGTGTACTTGTGGGTGGGACAAAAAGGGATTTTACATGTAGCTGTTGACGTAGCCAGTCCGTCTGCAAGTATATTTTCCCCCCTAGGCATCACTTGCAAGTCAATCTCAGTAAAGCATTTGAGAGCATCTAAAACAACATTCCTATAGGCTCTAAGTCTGGGATGTTTTGTTGCATACTCACCTTTGATTTTCTTGATAATCAATTCAGAATCACCCCTTACCATTATCTGCTTAGCACCAACTTTCTTCAATAATTTCAGGCCGAGGATTAAAGCCTCGTACTCGGCTATGTTGTTAGTACATTGGAAATTCAGTTTATAGCAATGATTCTCAGAGTACTTTGATATGTGGTTATGCATCCACACTCCGGCTCCAGCTCCTTCTTTACTCACAACATCATCGAAGTCCATGCTCCAGAAGTCTGCCGACAATTCCTCATTTTCTTCAACCACGGGGTTTCTTACTTCGACAACAGCTTTATCATCCTTTGGATTAGGTACATCATCCTCCAGTTGTGCGATTTGTTCTTCAAGATCACCATTGTTATATAGGATAAAAGAATCCAGGTCAGAGTGTGCGGAATATAGTGGGTAATTATGTGGCTTTTCCTGACTACTGACCATATACTTCATCAATGTTTCCCTATAAAGTCTTCTCTGTTGTTCGAAAACCAGAATGGTGGCATAGGACATATCTAGCTGCTGGGTTCCTCTCAATTTAGCTCCCCAAGGCCTTGATAGCAACATAACATACTTGGGGGGAATATCTACTACAACGATGTCTATCACCAAACTTTTCGCCGGGATTTGAGCCAAGGTGATGCATAAGTCTTTAATCAAGCCTATTCATTTGACCTTGCTGGAGTCAAAAAAATGCAAATCTTTGTAGGGTCTGGTGACCTCGAGTCCCAACTTTTCCATCATGGATTTGGGCATTAGTTTGTGAGAGGCATCATAATCTAGCATAGCATTGTGTAATATCAGATCATGAATATTTAGGCTGATGTAGAAAGGGGCCACAACACCATTATCAGTTTGACCATCAACTTTAGGACCAAACAGGAGCTCAGGTCGATCATCGACAAGGTTTACTATGTCAGAGTAGTGTACAGATCCAACATTCAAGGCATTGGTGCCTATATCGGGTTCGATGCTTAAATCTTTTATCACCTGAGACCTGTAAGTGTTCTTGTTCATCAGCTCGGAGAGAGGAATGGGAATCTTCAATTTTGCTAGTTCCCCTTCAAGGCTGAAAGGAGCGGTGGTTTTGTTTAGACTCTGTACTTCTAATTTATTGATAGAAACTCCGTGGACAGGTGCACCTGTTTGAATGGTTGATGAAACTTCTGTCCGACTTGTTCTCTTAAGAATTTCTGGAGTTTTTTGCACAAGATATTCAACGTCATTTCGCCCAGGGGCTTTCTTGGGAAGGTTCTCTGAGGTTTTCTTGGTTTCAACAGCCTTCCTCAGAGAATTCTCGTTAATATTCTTACTCCTCAAGTTATACTACCCGTGAACCTCCATTATAGTGTTCTCAAAGGCTTATTGTTCTATTTCCTCAGCTTCCTCATTTACCTCTGTTTGTGAAAGGAGAAAGATTTCATGTTCTCCCTGGGTGAGGAAAATAGATTCATGATCTTGATCATGATCACCCATTAGATTTATATGAGTATCATCAAACTCCTCAATCACTTCTTCTCTGTCATCTACGTAGTTTTCCTAGAGAGGTGGTCTAATCTGCTGATCAGGTCCTCTTTATTCCCGTCGATCTCTAGGGTCTCTTTGTCTAATCTGAGGTGGATTTCTTCTAAAGTTTGGGTTTCTGATTTGAGGGGCATATTGGTTCTCCCTATGTGGGTTCCTGTCAGTTATGGTGAGTCTCTCCATCATTTTATCCATAGCTCTGGCGAGAGAATCTAATTTGGCATTTGATGAGGAAGTAGAAAGTTCTTCTTTGATGGTGACCCTCTTTTCTGTTCTCTGCTTGGCCCTTCTGGCCAAAAGATTTGCTTCTAAACTGACGACACTTCTTTGCATGTCTTCAAGAGTTGACGCATTTCTTTCCCTTAATTGATATGACATGTCGGCGTCAAAACCATCAGGGAACTTTATTAATGCCAAACTTTGTGGTGGTTTGATTTCAGTCGAAATAGAATTGTACAGATTATTGAAACGAGTGCAGTAATCCTGCACTGTCTCTCCTTGGTTCCTTCTGATGTTCTCATATTCTGACAGAATCTGAAGAGGATTTTTCTTTACCTCCCACCGGTCAAGGAAAGTCCGATAAAAACCAACAATATCATTAATGGTAGTGGCACGTAAAGTTTTGAACCATTTTTTCACTTCTCCAGTTAGACTTTGTGAAAATAATCTCATGTGCACATTAGCTTCATCTACTTCCTGTAGGTCAAAGTAATCGTTCATTTTGTCAACATGTTGTTGTGCATTCAAGGGACCAGTACTATCAAACTATGGGAGTCTAGTTTGATAATCTTGGGGCATGTCATGTAAAGGAGCAACCAATACCAATGGAGCATATCTTGCTACCATGATTGGTGGGGGAGGCTGAACGACAACCTGTGTGACAGGAGAGGTAATGCCTGAAGATATAGAAGACGAAGGGCTTGGAGGAATGGAGTGACCTGGTTTGGTTTTAGCAGAAACTGTAGCAATAGTTAATGCAGGAAGTTCGACAGATTGTTGAAGGTGGAGTTTGTCTAAGGCTTGACCAAGATTTGTGACTAGGTCTTCGAGCTTATCAGTCTTGGGGTGAAAACGTTGATCAACTTCATCTCTAGGAGAAAGTATCTCAGGGGTCCTGGGCTGAAAAACAGTTTGGTCTAAGACCATTTTACTAACAAAACTGTCGGATTTTGTCCTGAAAAGACTTGTTTGAAAGGGAATTTTAGGCTCAAGGTCTGGAAGAACAACTAACTTCTCTGGGATGGAAAAAGACCTTGGAAGTGGGCTATTACTCCTGGAAATTTTTGCAGTATTTTTCTTCTTGAGTAGTCTTTCGAGGTTATCTATTACTATTGTAGGTTTTGGGTCAGGATGAGATCTGGTAGAAATCCTTTTGGGAGCCAGAACTGTTGATTTTATTCTTCCTTTGGAGATTTTAACTACTTATATACAAACTTTAACAACCTCTGAACATTATTTCTAGATAAAATTTAGGGTTTTGTGTTTCTTCTAGAAATAAAGTCGTCTTTGTTCTAGGGAAAAGAAACCAAGGGGTGGAAAGTTTGTTCAGTTCGTCCCCAGTACGGTCACCATTTATGTTGTCACTCTGTAAATTCTCAGAGGTTGTTGTGAGGTAAGAAGAAATTTATCATAGGTAACCTTAACCAACCACTTCGAAACTGGAAGCTAGCCCTACCAATTTCAGAGAGGGATATCTTTGTAAGTTTTAGATTTGTTTGGATTTTCAAGATTTTAGGCTAGTTAGAAAGAATATAATCGAGTTGTTTGCTTTGTTTTTAAATGGAATGGCTGAAAAACACCTATGCTTCCATTGGGCTATGGGGTCTGTTTTTAAAAAGATAGAGGTTAAAGACAACTTTTATAAGATTCGTTTTACAGGGTGAGATAGTGCTAATGCTGGATTCTTTAGGAATAGAATGGTGTATTTGCTGAAAAAGGGTGAGATATCAGTGAAAAAAAAAACATTTAAGAATTTCTTTGTTATAACATCAGTAGAAAAACATTTAAATCTATAAAATATTAAGAACATAGTACACAATGGCAAATTTTGCAACTTTAACTTCTTTTAAAGATTAGATTTAGAAAGACAATATGATAACTGAGAAGGGAAAAACTTTTACACAGATAGAGGAAACTTCACCAATAATTAACATGCAGGAATCCTATGAAACTTTTCTTTGTATTACTGGAATAACCTATTGATAAAGATTACAACGACTAAAGCTTGCTTGGGCGTAGAGATCAACAACCCTCAATACTTCTAAGTTGGAAATATTTATAATAAAAGTTTACAATGACCCTGTCATTAATGATCAGGATGTGATGTAGTCTGAGTCTAACTAAATAGCTAACAAAATGCAGAAATCTAGTAACTGATGGTGATGTGTTGAGTCTCTCATGCTGATTTCGGGGAAGACCATTGGTGAGTCATTTGGATGACTTTAACTATGCTAGATGCTGAGCTGGACGAGGCTTTACCTTTACTAAATCAATTCACATAGCTCATCCCATATTTGTGTGCTTGGGATGGTAACTTTCAATAGCCTGCGGTAGAATTCATCCATCTCGGTGTATTTAGCAAAAGTCGCCTTGATGAGGAAGATGTATTTGATTTCGTGTTGTATGCTGAGGTCATGTTGTAGAGTCTCCAAGAACGCTTTGCCCTTGATGTTGCCCTGTATCCCTGAAAACTTGGAACTGTCTTTGGCCATGGTGGCGATCTTTTGCTTGTAATCGGACAAAGTCATTAATTTATCACGAAGGACATGTAGATCGGGAAGATTCTTTTTTGTAAGGCTTCAATCTTGCTAAAAAATCTCTGAACTCCACTGTCCATGTTCTGAGCCTTTTCCTCCAACTGCATCATTAATCCCTTTGTAGTCAATACTGTTTTTACTTTGAGGATAGTCTCTGTTATGTCTTCGACTTATAAACATGTTTTATGTGTGATTCCCATACTTTAATGTAGATCGAGATATCATCGAAGAATACTAGCACAATATTGCCTAGGAAGGGTTTGAAAATATTGTTCATGAGACTTTAGAAAGTGGATGTAGCATTACAAAGGCTAAAAGGCATCACTAGAAACTCATAATGAACTTCATGTGTTTTGAAGGTTGTCTTTGGGATGTCTGGCTCTTTCATTTTGATTTGGTGGTATCCTAAATGTAGATCAATCTTAGTGAAAAAATTTGCTCCATGAAGTTCATCAAGGAGATACTCAATAACATGGATGGGAAATTTGTTCTTGATTTCCAACTTATCGAGAGCCCAAATATTAGGACACATGCACCAAGTGCCTCCCTCCTTTAATACCATGACTAATGGTGACAAGTATGGGCTTATACTAGGACGTATGACCCCAACCTCCAACAACTCGTGAAAGATATTTTCCATTTAATTATTTTGTGCAAAAGGGTGGCGATAAGGATGTACATTTGGTGGTTCACTTCCTGGATTTAGGGGAATGCCTTAGTCATGCTCTCATCAAAACAAGAGTAAACCCTTTAGTGTCTCGAAGACTCGATGATGTTTGTCAAGGACTAACAACAAGTTTTGGTGGAATTCTTATGTTGGGTTATCCATAAATTGGATGGCATTAAATTGGAAAGTAATGCTAGAGTGGACCTTATTTAATAACTTCTCCATACAATGAGAGTTGAATATTTCAGGAGATCTTTCCTGAATCCCTTGAAGGGTGTGTACATGAAACTCTTTAGTGAAACTCATATAGAGTTCTTTAAAATCGATGGTGACTGGTCCCAACATGAGTAGCCATTCCGCCCCCAATACTATATCACACCCATCCATATCGATGGAAAATAGATATGTTTTGAGTTGATAGTCTCCATCTAGAGTCTAACATTTTCACATATTCCCCCACATTTCATCAACAATCATGATTTCAAAGTTGTGCACTGGGTGTACAAAACAATGGGTTTCTTCTACCACTATCTTGTGAATGAAATTGTGAGCATTTCTATTGTCAACTAGGACTATGACTTATAGGTGCTTGATGTAACTCGTGAATTTCAAGGTTTGTGGAGTTGAAATGCCTGGTAATGCATGTAGGGAGATAAGTGGTTCTTCATGAGAGAATGGAGGTTCAACATCCACCTGAGTTTGAGTGTTGGTGTCTTCAACTTGTAACTTTGGTGTCTCTTCGATACTTATGTCTTTGGTTAGGGTCTGAGTGGTCATATCAATTTGGAACAATTTCTATTCCTTACATTGGTGACCTAGAGCATATTTTTCATCACAATTATAACATAGTCCTTGTCTTAGGTGATCTGCCATTTTCACTGGAGACAACCTTTGTACTTTCAAGGGATGGGTAGGAGTTGTGCTTAGGGAGTTACACTGAGAAGGATGAGTGCGAGGAATGAAGTTTGTATTTTGGTTTGTGCATTGATCACCATCTCTGCTTCCATGACCCTCTACATCACTTCCAACTATGTAGTGGGATGTTGCATTCTATCTTATGCTCAAATATCTTCCTTGAGGCCACTAATAAAACATTTATTACATAAAGAATCTATTAAGTTCTCTGTATGGATATCTAATTTCTCAAAGGCTATCCTATTTGGCACAACTTGGTTAACCTCCCCAAATACTGAATATATTTCTTGAATTATGCATAGACAACTTTAACAAACTGACTCCAAGTGATATAACTTGCATAAGTTTTTTTATTCCATTCCCACCATTGTCATCATTCTGGGTCTAGATACAAGACCCCACCCTGAGTTTCATCATGTCATCGGGAATTCCCTGGAGGGTGAAGTAATTTTCCATTTGAGTGATGCATGTAGATGGGTTAGAACCATCAAATTTGTTTAGGTCCACCTTAGGAGAATGGTGCCATATGTTATTATCCATTGATCTATTGTTGTGTGGACCTGAAGAGGGTTGTGGGTGGATAAATAGTCACCAGCGAGAAGTTTCTTCCTGGTGTGGCTCAATGTGTTGTGTAGTCTAGTGGTTTTCTTCTGGTATGACCCAAGTTTGCATATCCGTCAACTTCTCAATAATCATCTTTTGGAAGTTGTTGAAATTCTTATATAACTTCTTATCCAATGTCTCATTGAACCTAGTTATGACATCCTAAATTTTCTTAATCTGCTCTTCCCCACAATCCAACCTGCTTGTAGCAGAGCAAGTGTTCATGTTGTCTAGAGAGGTATGAGGGGGTTTATAGGTACCCCTCATGGGTGAGCTTACTGGAATAGGTTATTGGGTCCTGGGGACAAGGGAGTGTTAGGTGTTATAGCTCTTTGATATATGTGCAGGTTCCAACACTAGTACTCGTCCCAATATATTAGGGCACTAAATAAGGAGGTTCAACCATGCCCTTAGCTGTACTACTTATTGGACAAGCATTTTGAATAACTAAGTTTTGAAGAGCGTGCACACAAGAAGAAAAGGGAGCAGTTTGTGGGGTCAAAGAACAAGTCGAAGCGAACACAAAAGAAGGAAGGAAAAGTAACATCTAGGCACAAAGGAAGGAAAAGCAGCATGCAAGTGCAAAGGAAGGAAAAGCAACATGCGGGTGCAAAGGAAGGAAAAGTAGCGCGCTGGCATAAAAGTAGGAAAAGAAGCATGCTGGAAAAAACGAAGGAAGACAACTAGGACATATTAGAGTTTTGGGATAAACTATTAGGGTTCTGAGCCCTAACTCTATGTATAAATATGTAATGGGTTGGGGAAGAAAAGGTTGTTGAGAGTAAGAGATTAGATTGCGTATGAGTGAGAATCCTTACTTGAGGATTTGGAGAGAGAGAGAGAGAG
>ML778892.1:1488252-1534135 GCA_009831015.1 Picea engelmannii
AGTGCCCAGACCTGAGGTGATTATTGCATGAAGATTAATACATAAGCCAGTCATCGTGGATGTAGCCCAAGGATTGGGTGAACCACGTTAAAATCTCGTGTCTGAATGTGTTGTGTTGATGTGATTTCTCAGGGTTGTTAGATTTATGCATGATTAGTATAGATCTGTTTACTATATGATTGATGCACAGTAATAAGGAATGCTACAATGGGTTACTTATGTTGCAATCTATGTTATAAGGGTTCTACACAATAGAGTTTGTTAACTAACAAAGGATATGAATAAAGGTATTGCACATAGGGTGGATCAATAGTAATGGATATGATGATAACCTCACATCCCCTCATCCATACCTAAAATTGGTTCCTGCAACCCTAGTAGATGCCTCGGGTGAGACTTCACTTGCTTGCAAGTGATGCCAAAAGGGTCGGTATATAAAGGGTTTTTTTGGTTGAATAAATTGAACCTAGAGTCTTATAATCGCGAGCCAAAAAATGGTTTCGTTGTCGGGACCCAAACTTTGTAATTGAGGGAATTTTTTGGAGGCCGAATAAGAAAGAGATCGTTGAATGGCTGGAAAGGAAGGAACCAAATTTTTCCCGAGGAGAGAACATAAAACCTCAAATGAGCGATGAACAATGGTTGCAAAGGTATGTGTTCACAGAGACACATGCGGTTTTCTTTGGTGAATTTCCAATTATTTTAACAGAATGGTTAGAAAGGTTAGTGGAGAATACTGGAAGATACCAAACTACAACTTCGAGCAATTGGACTCCTGAGCTGGTAAGATAATTGAATTATGTAAGTAATACTACTTCTTGCACAATCAATTTTTGGTTGAAAATCATACTGGGGGGTTATATTACAAAATTTGCAGTATATTGTACCCAATGATATAGTGTTGCAGAGAGGGATTTCTTGAAGGGTCCACGTGGAAGGTTTATGAAAGCACTGGGTACCTAGATAAAGATGTTGTTGTGCGAAAAATGTGTGATGACGATGGAATTTGATTGCTAAGGGGATTCATGCACATAGGGGAACTAGGGGATGACCAGGGGATAGTCTTAAGGTAGGAAGGAATGAAGAAAGAAATGACTAAGGAAGGGAGGGTCTGAGGATGCAGAGAAATGAGAAATCTATACCAGAAGAAGAAGATGAATTTGGGGTATTGCCTAGTGGAATAAGGTACAAAAGGTTGAATACTGGGGAGCCACATAGTGAGTATGAGAGGCGAGTACCCCGTGCAATAGTCCAAATCATAAAAATACCACACATATAAGGAGAGGAAGAGGATTCTCGGTTCAATCCTATAACATTAGAGTCGTTAAGTCCTACTCAGGCTGGATCCTATGTTGATTCCACGATCTCATGTGCGTCACCTAGATCTAAGATAACATTTGAGGATTTGTCAAAAGTACTTAAAGTTAGTAGGGAAGACAGAACAACAATATCCAGAGTAGTAGAAGTAGTATGTCGAGTAAGAGTCAACCAACATCACCGGGGGGAGGTACTGCACAAAACACCATGGCAGGGTTAGACAACACATTGAGAATGCTTGAGTTCTAGGGAGCTGGGTCGAAGGACCCAGAACAACATCTATTTGTATCTGAGACAATTTGGGCTACGATGAATGTCTAGGATGAGACCACAAAGATAACGCAGTTGGCAACAATGTTTAGAGGTCGCACATTAGTATGGTACATGAAATTGTAGAGTACCACACCAGTAGGTCAAGCAAGGACAATGGAAAGAATTCAACAAGAATTATTGAAAGAGTTCAAGAAGCCGAAGTCTGAGTTGCAGTACATCACAAAATTGAAGGAAATCAAACAAGTGTGGACTGAGTCAGTGTGGGACTATGATAAAAGATTTAAGGATTTGATGGGCAGGTTAAAATTTCAAATTCTTGATCAATAACACAGAGAATGGTTTATTGCAGGAATATTACCACACATTCTCTTCTTGTTGATACAAAAAAAGGTTACGTCACATCCTGAAGGTTTGGATATTGTGATGAAACTGGAATCATCTTCTGTAAGAGATGGTGGGGGTATGGCTCAAGTCCAGACCTAGTAGATGCCTTGAAAATTCAATTAGCAGAACTGACGAACGGAAAGGAGAAGTGGTAACAAGTCTGGTGTACCAAGTGTAGGACTGAAGGCCACCATAAGGATGAATGCCCAGCCTTTGCGCAATATTTGGAAACTGGAGCAATGAACCTATTACCAGGAGGGGGGTACTATGAAATATGTAAGACATGGGGACATCATCCACCTAATTGTCCATTGCTGCAAAAATACCAGAGTATGCCTTGAAACTTATTTTGTAACTTTTGCAAGTCAGTAGGGAATGAAGAGAGCACACTTTAGACATGTATATAATTCAGGAGGAAAATGCCGTGACAGAAGGAGGTGGTCCACAGTATAATAATCAGAGAGACTTTAATCCAGGAAGCCAAGGAGGATTTGGTAAAGGTTGAGGCAAAGGAAGTTTTGGCAGAGGTCGAGGCAGAGAAAGTTTTGGCAGAGGAGGTAGAGGCCCAATAATATACTATAGTTGTAATCAACCGGGACACTTAGCTCGTGACTACATAAATCCTTGTACAACTTGCACATATTGTAGGGAATTTGATCATGTGATAGAAGACTATCCTCAATTACTTGCGAAGTGGGAGGCAAGAGGGAATTAGAACCAAAACCTGAATTAGAATGTACAAAAGGTATCAATAGAGATATGTGATGAATGACCCAAAATAACAGTTGTCATGCATGGAGGAGTTAAGACAGGAGCTGACGTGACAAACAGAGGGAGGTGAGGGAGAAATGGGTGAGGAAATTAGTAGGACCTATATGACATTTGACCCAAATCAAGAAAAAGAGATATATAAATAGACAAGGAATGAGATACTAGGACCAGATTGTATAGCATCAACATCATATGCAACCCCTATGGTTGACATGCCTTTGATCTATGATCGTACTACCCCAGAAAGGCCCCTTGAAATTTTTTCTGAAAAGTTGTTTAGCATTGATGAAAGATGAAACTGTATTGAGTGCATTTCATGGAATGATTGATCATTGCGTGCAAGAAAGAGAATTACATACTGCACATAGGGTAGTGAATCAGGCTGCACAAAAAGAGGATGAGCGGAGAGTTGAGATTAAGTGCACAGATTGGGAATTATGACATGGATTAAGTCATTTTAGACTTGGGATCTGATGTAAATATTTTGTTGAAGCAAACATGGGAAATGATGGGGAAGCCTAAGTTGATTTGGTCTCCCGTTCAGTTAATATTGCCAAACCAGCACAAAATAGTACCAATTGGTCAGTTATTAAGGGTACCTGTGAATACAGACGAAGTGTGTAGTGTAGCAAATTTCGAAGTCATTGATATTGCGGATAATAGTCATCCATACCTGGCGCTAATGGGGTTTGGATGGGCCTTTGAAAATCAAGCAATTACTAATCTGAAGAAAAAGGAAATAATTTTTGAAGTAGGGTACTTAAAGATTATTGCATCGTTGGATCTGAAAAAAGGACAAAGGTATATCGAACCAGCTAAAGGGAACAAAATTGATAACCTATATAACATGACTACACAAATGGATGACTACATTAATCCGAATGAAGATGGCGCCCTAAGTTGGAGAATAATTAGCTCATGTGCGTCAGATTTAGAGGAAGGATTGGAACATTGGAAGTAAAGGATGCATGAAGTATCAACCAGACAATGTGCTCGCATTACTCAATCATTGTGGTGGATTGGAACGAAGTTATGTGACCTACCCAAGTATGATGGTTTGAATGAAATAAACTCTTTTGTAAAGGCGTTTGAGTTGCAGATACCTGAACAACAAATATTGTTGGCATTAGATGCTGTCTTAAAATCCACTCCAACCATATGGTGGGCTTCACATAAAGAAAGAATAGAAGGCTGGTCGCAGTGAAAAGATTAATGCTAGTAATATTTTGTACCTAGGTTGAGTATACAATGCAAAAATAAGTGACCAAATAGATCATATTGCACAGTGAAAAAAGATATGGAGTTGGATATCAGAGAAGGTATGGACACATAAGTTCATACATACATTGGATACGATCCCCAAGACTTGGTACTTGGAACTAGAAATGCATCGAGAAACCACAAATTGGGATGAGGGAACTCAAAGGTTTAAGATAACATTTACTTTTGGAGATGAATCCCCATTGGTAGATGCAACTTTGTAGGCCATTCAAACCATGTTTTTTTTTGGAAGAAGGGCCAATGGATGTAGTACCTATGTGTCGTGCGCATAGAACTTCTATGAAAGTTCATGAACTACTGGAATGTTATAATGTGGCTCAAGAAGATTAGGATGAGGAGGATCCAAGAAATATACAAATACCTGAAACTGATGGGAAATGTGTAGTGGAAGGTCTAGAGATTGAATTTTCTGCGTATGCACAACCACTAAAGACACGTAAGGTAAATATTGGGACAAAAGAGAATCCAAAGTTTACGCATATAGGAGACTATTGGAATGATGAAACTGTGGAAAAAATTGCAGACTTACTACTCGAGTATCAAGATTTATTCCAACCACGTTTGCATAAATGAAAGGGATAGTTGGTGAGCTAGGAGAAATGAAGATCCATTTGAAACCAGATGCTAAGCCAGTAAGACATAGACCCTATAAAATAAATCCAAAGTATAAAGAGAAGGTAAAGGTATAGATAGACAAAATGTTAGAAGCATGAACTATTGAACAAATGGTGGAATCATAATGGATAAGTCCAATGGTAGTACAAGATAAGAAAACAAGGGGAATCATAATTTTTGTAGACCTAAGAAAGATAAATGATGCATGTCTACATGATCCATTTCCGACACCTTTTACAAATGAAGTGCTAGAAAATGTAGGGGGGTAGGAGGCCTATTCCTTCATGGATGGATTCTCATGATATCACCGGATAAAGATTGCATGGGAAGACATATATAATATTACTTTTGCAGTAGAGTGGGGAAGCTTCCAGTACACAATGGCACCTTTTGGGATGAAGAAAGCACCTGCAATTTTCTCAAGAGTAGCGGTTGCAACCTTTAAAGAATTTATTCATAAGTTCCTTGAAGTTTATTTAGATGATTGGACTATGTTTAGTCTTTTGAAGAATCACATAGAAGTACTAAGATTAGTTTTGGATAGGTGTAGACAATATCATATTTCATTGAACTTGAAGAAATTTATTTTCTGTGTGCCTTTTGGAATTTTTTTGGGTCATGTGGTATGTAAGCAAGACTTACTGGTGGATCCTGCCAAGATTGTAGTGATTTTGGACTTACAACCACCTACATCAATAAGACAGTTAAGAGAAACCTTGGGCTATACAGGATACTATAGGAAGTTCATTAAGGGATATGCACAAATTACATGACCCGTGGAGAAGTTGTTCAAGAAAGAAGCTAAATTCCAATGGAACGAGGACTGTCGGAAAGGTTTGGACACAATAAAGAAGAAGTTAGTGACTGCACCAATTTTAATATTCCTAGATTGGAAGAAGGAATTTGATGTTCAAGTGGATGCATCATCCATAGCTTTGGGTGTGTATTATCTCATCCAGGAGAAGGAGAGTTAGACCATCCAATTGCATTTGCAAGTAGGAAGCTGTCAACAACAGAAAATAACTAGACTACGACAAAATGAGAGGGATTGGCGATGGTGTATGCGCTACAAAAGTTTAGGCACTATTTGTTGGGTTCTCATTTCAAGATGTATATAGACCATTATGCACTAAGATGCTTGGTGAACAAGCTAGTGTTGGGGGGGATAATTTGCATATTGTTCCAAGAGCACGACTTTGAAGTCATTGTTAAGGCAGGAAAATTGAATGTAGGACCAGATCACTTATCATGCATTCTATCAGGTGAGTATGCAAGGAACCTAGATGATAGTTTACCAGATGCACATTTATTTGCAGTTTGAATGGTGGATGACTGTTTCACAAACATTGTGCAATTATTAAGTATAGGAATGGCTCCATCGAACCTGACAGTTGCACAAAAGAAACAGTTAGTGGTTAAGGAAGTGGAATATCAGCTAATGGAAGGGAACTTATACAAGTTAGGTGTAGATGGGATATTAAGACAATGTGTGTTAGAGCATGAAAGGAAAATGATACTCTCAAAACCGCACAAATGGATTGCAGGAGGACACTACGTAGGTAAAGCAACGTCACAGAATATTTTGTGCATAGGGATCTGGTGGCCCACACTTCAAAAGGATTCTAAGGAATGTTGTTAGGAATGTGATGTTTTTCAAAGGGTTGGAAATCCATCTAGAAGGGATGAGATGACCTTGCATCCACAAGTTACACTTCATGCTTTTGAGAAATGTGCAATAGATTTCATTGGATCGATCAATCCATTATCTAGTAGATCAGGATCTAGGTATATAATCACTGCGACATAGTATTTGAAAAGATGGGCATAAGCAACACTGGTCACATACTGTAGCACGTGAACTGTTGCATGATTTCTATTTGAGAATGTCGTTACAAGATTTGGCTGCCCGCACATTATATTGAGTGATCAAGGAACACACTTCCTGAATAAGATGATTGCATCATTGATTGAGGAGTTCCAAATTCACCACCAAAGGAGCACATCGTATCACCCTCAAGAAAATGGGATAGTAGAAGCCTTCAATAAAATTTTAGAGAATGCTCTGATCAAGATCTACAACGTAAGAAGGGATATAAATGACAATGTTGTTATCATGACTGCTGTATAAATATTATATCGATGTAAGGGCTACTGTAATTGAGTATTTCTGGGCATATGAATTATTTTTTGAAGTCAACAAGCAATATGTCAAAGAAGTGACAGTTTAGATGGTGGTTTTAAAAGTGAATGTTGACTGAATTACGGTGGTTTGAACAAAGTTATGTTAAATTGTTTGATTTGATTTATTTTTATATGAACAATATCCATAATTTTTTTTTTTTTTTTTACTGGGGGAATCAGAAACTCGCAGTTCTCGTACTTGCGTGACACGTGGTTGATACCCTTCCGCTACCACTATAAAATCAGGTGCGCCACACAACCCGTAAGCATGGAGCACAAGTAAATCAGGGTGAGAATCGAACTTGATACCTCCTGTACATATTTCCTTCCATTTACACGACACTTGCCAATCAGTCTACACCCTTGCGGGCGAACAATATCCATATTACATCCCTATCATGCTACCACTTTTTCGCTCATTATATCCCCCTCATAATCCCAATTTCATTTTAACAAGCCCTGTTCTATAAAATAAATTAAAAAAATCTATATAACAGTGACAAAGGACATGACACAATAATGGTTGGTAACTGATATTTTTGGTATTTGATTGGACAGTTAAATTATTTTATTTATTGCTGAGAAATACTCATGTATTTGTCCCCTCTCATTATATCACTTTTTTCTCTCACTACACTCCCTCCATATGTTCCATGAACCCTATCCATTCCCTGCTCACTTGGAAATTATTAAATGATTTCTTATGGATGGATTTGCATGAGTCTTGTGTCAATTCTCGAGCTAAAAATTGTTTCATGCAAGAAAAATGTCATGTATGGTCTGTTAAGGGCTAGTTACTAATGAATTGTTGCATATAGGATGAGTTTCTTCAGTAGGGGAAACCATGGTAGAAATAATAGAGGAAGAGGTAACTGGAACATAGGTCTTAGAAGGCATAGATTCTCCATTCATTTTGATGTTGAACCCTAGGAACTGAACCAACTATTCCAGGCTCTCTTCTTTAACTGGATTGGGCAAGGAATAGTACAACCTTGACCAGAGCGACCCCCCTTTCAGCCTCAAAACATCCCTGGTATTCTTGTGCCTCCTCATGTGTCCAGGCAACCAGAAGTCCATGCAAATGATGGATGACAAGAGATTGTCAATCCGACTGTCTCTCACAATCATGGCTGACACAATTTGTCATTACCTCCTCCACCACCTATAAATCTTAATGTTCAAATTGCCCCTGTGCATTCACATGTTCAATCCTATCCTGCTAGTAAAAGGATCAAAATTGATGTCCCCCATGTGCAAGATAAAGGAAAAGATGTTGCCTCCCTTTCCTCTCCTTCAAATGACTCTTCAAAATCAGTGTCCTCTCGTATGCATCTGAAGGATGATTGTTCCCATGTTATTAGTGAGATACAACCTCAAGGTTCAAATCAACCAAAGGCTACTTCTGGGAAGTCAAAGGGGGATATCAGTGATAAAATAAGGATTGCCTCTCAGAGTGGCAAGTATGGATTTTAATTTATGTGTTTTTATGATTGAGTTGTTGAAGACAATGGTCTGCAAAAAGTTTGGACATCAAGCTATTTTTTTGGGATAATGTGGATTATGTGGATATTTACATATTTTTGGATATTATTTCAATTATTTTTGATATTTAAATATTCAAATTTTGAAGGTATTTAAGGGAGTTACTAGGTGGCATGTGTTTAAATGATTATTGTTGTGGGTGGGAAATCCCTCCTATGGACTAGCACTAAGGGTTTTATCATGCATGCAAAAATGACCTAAAGATTCTTACTTTTTACCATCATCCCATGCCTAAACCCCCATTACTCATATGTAAATACAAGGCTCAAGAGATTAAGTTGACATACCTTATTTTTTGTGTTTGATGTCGATCCCTTTTCATGCTTGGTTGTTCTTTGACTGCAACTCTCCTCCCAATGTTGACCTGCATTCACTAAAGACAAACAAAGAACTCCACATGCATTTGATCTATGGACTAATGGGTTAGAGATTTAATCAATCATACAATCAATATTGCAATAATGACAATCTCCTATGGCAAGACGAGGAAATAAATTCTTTTATTAACTTCACAATGATACCTTACAATGATAAAGTCAGCTACTGCTCCTCGATCCTGGTCCTGGGCTCTTCTTCCACTATCTTCCGACTGCTTTTCTCTATACTTCTCTTTGCACAAGGATGGCTAAAGGTTGGGACAAAGGGAAGGCTTAACCAGGTATAGTTTCTTTACTATGATTCTCCTCCTTTCAAATGGGACCCTTAACCCTTCTTTTATAGGCTAGAATAAGCTAGGTATTTGGTCGAGTGACCGGCCATGCATGGCCGAAAGGTTTAGTTAACTTACCCAAAGATGTGTGTTCTGTCAACAACTTTACTTTTTCTGTGATTTTGTAGGTACACACGGGCTGTCTTGGGTCATCTAGCATGTACATGCGTGCAGTAATGGAGTAGGACGTGTGGGTTTTTATAAAAGGGATTTTTAAGAAGAGTTGTTCAACAATGTTTTGGCAAAGAAGGAATCTGAGATGGCCCGATGCCAGGTAAGCATGTCTGGTGCAAATTAGGGTTATAACAGATGCCCCCTAATGTGTGAGGTGAGAAGAGTATCTGATGGCCGAAATACATTAACAATCTTCACCAATGTTTCGAACAAGTGAGCCTAGGGATCAGAAATCCGGAGGTGCCGTCTGCAAAATAATAATTGTCTCACCGAGGCGGGCATACCCATGCTCGGGATAAAATCATGGCTACCAATCAAATACACTGTAGATCCATGTCATATGACTATATAAAGTGTAGCCGCGAGCAATACACAATGGAGCTACATCTCGAAATGAAAAAGATATACATGTAGAGTATCCATCTTCTAGAAGCTGGCAGCTGACAGATTGTCGGTTGCGGATGCAGAGGAACTTCGGGTTCAGGACGATTCTATGCTCTTTCTTCTTAGAAAGAGTTCCTAGTTTCAATCCTCGAGTAGTGGTATGAGGACATCAGGCCTCTCTTCCTGCGGTTTGCAGATGGGCAGTTTTGTTGCCACGACAGGGTGGTGAAAGGACCAATGAGTCCTTAGATGATGAATTCTTTTCTTGGTTGTCATAGCAGATCCCAACCATAGAGGATTATCCTTATGCTGGGATTGATTTATTAAGAGATCCTGAGATCCCTATACCTCCAGGCGAGGAGCGAGGCGAGATGGGTAAGTTTGCATCATTTTTTTTTTGAAACATATATAATTTTTATGTTGTTTTTTTTATATATCATTTTTTATACCAGAGTATTTGACAGATATGTGTCTATTGTGTGAATATGTGGGACCCTGACGACCTGCAGATTATGGGAGGAACAAGCATCGTCCTCGACCAGGGGTCGCACCTGCCGCCGCAGGGGAACCAACAACAGTAGGAGAGCTTCCAGCCGATGAGGCTGAGAGGGTTTTGAGACAAGTTGAGCGAAATTTTACCTCGCTCACTCGCACCATCCCTATGGCAAAGATTGAAGATTTGCCACCATCCATGCAGCCTTATGTAGTGGGGGCACCACGGACGTGGGTCCGATTGTTTCGGCGTTTGGCAAACGCTGTTGATTATTACAACAGGGCACACATGCCCTGACTTTAGTTAGTCTATACTTTGATATCTCCACTTGTATATATTTTTTGAGGGCATAAGCCCCATGACTCGTTATTGGTCATATTTTTTGAGGCACTCGCGTCCAGCTATGTACTATGATGATTATGATATTATATATGGATTTTTATGTCTTTTTGTGTCTTATGGATCATATTTTCCTTTAAAAATGTATTTACATGTTTATGTGTATGTATTTTTATATGTGTGCGAGATTCCAGTCTAAAATTTGATTAGCTAGAGTATCTGTAACTTGGTTTAATCTCCTAGGAACATGAAAATATGTAATATAATCAAAGCTTTGTTCTAAGAGATGTACCCTAAGGAATCGTCGATGTAAAGTTGGATCATGAACACGGTAGACTCTATTTAACTGGGACACAACTAGCTGAGCGTCTAAATAGACCCAGAGATGAGAGATACCAAATGACATGGCATCATGAAGCAACTCAATAACTGCACTGTACTCGGTGACATTGTTTGTGGTGTCACCTAAGCATATACCTCCTGAAGATAATAACTGGCCTCGAGGTGTAAAAATTACCTAAGCTACAGAGGCAAGCCTCCGAGTGTGCCAGATAGCACCGTCTGTGTACCCAATGAACACCTCTGATTCACTTGACATCTGCCACAGTGACAAAAGATAACATAAAAAACAACACGTCCATAATACTAAAAGAAACCAGAAAGTAATAGTACAAAGAATATACATATGTTACAAAAAGTTACCAAAGGTTACCTACCTATGAGTAGTACTTCTTGAGGTAGAGCCCATTTCTAGGCTCTGCCAAAGAATTTCCCTCAAAGTCAACTAGACGATAAGCGTCCTTTTTTAGAACCGCTTTTATGATGAAAGGTCCGAACCACATGGGTTTGAATTTTCCTGCCCCCAGGGGGTCCTTATCTTGGTCATAGACCAGGACAAGGTCGCCTTAAGAGAAAATCCGAGGACGAATAGACCGATCATACTGACACTTGACTTTTTGTTTGTGAGCCTCGTTGGCTAGGGCCGCATCACAACGCTGCTTATTGAGTTTCTCAAGGTATAATAACCATTCTTCAAGTGGAGAAGTGTCTGGCAATAACTGTACTGCCAATTTTAGGGACAAGATCAGACATTCTATAGGCAAGACTGCTTCCATCTTGTAAATGAGTTGAAAAGGTGAGAAACCGGTTGTAGTCTTAACAAACGTTCGGTAAGCCCATAATGCTAAGTATAACATCAAATGACAATTTGACTTGGCTGAGTTGATCGTTCGCTGTAGGATGGTCTTAAGAGATTTATTTACAACTTCCACCTGACCATTTGCTTGGGGGTAGTAGGATGATGAATGTTCTTGCCGCAACCCAAGCTTTGATGTTAATTTGGTCATCATTTGGTTCTGAAAGTGATTGCCATGGTCAGTGACAATATCGCTCAGGACGCCGAACCTTGCTATTATCTGGTTAAATAAAAAGAGAGCTGCAATCTCCCCATCATCTTTAAACGTTGGCATAGCTTCGACCCACTTCGTGAAGTAGTCTATGGCTACGATGATATAACAGTGTCCCCTTGTTGAAGGAGGGTTGCATGTAGTGTAATCAATCCCCCACTTGGTGAAGGGACCAACTGTGATGATAGGAAACATGGTAGTGGGATGTGCCCTCATCTTCCGAGAGAAGATCTGACACAGGTGGCACTTTTTGACCAATTCGATACAATCTTTGATTAGTTTCGGCTAGAAGTAACCTGCTCATAAAATCCTTTGGGCTGTTGCCAACCCAGACAAATGACCGCCACATGCTCCGATATGGCAATTGTTAAGCACGATAACTACTTCTTTGTGAGTGAGGCATCGACGTAGGATGCATTCTACACCTCTTCGATACAATGTATCGTCGAGTATGAGATAATTCTTAGTCTGATGGTGTATACAACAATGCTCATCACGAGAAGCAGAGGTGGGGAACTTCAAAGTCTGGATATAGACAAGTATATCTCCGTACCAGGGATCCGACGATGCGATAAAAAACATATCTCCTTTGATAGGCGACTCTTCGAGAATAACATCACCTGACTCGATCGAAAGTTCTGAGATGAGTTCTGCGAAGACCAGTGACTTTTTGGATTTCGTTGAAACGAAATCTAAGTCAAATTCCTAAAGGACAACTATCCATCTACTAATCTTTCCGTCGATGACCCGTCGTGTCAACACGTATTGAAATGGATTCACAACGACAATGACGGTGGTCTTGCGAAACAAAACATAATGACGGAACCATTGAACAGCATGGACTGCTGCCAACGCTAGTTTTTTGATATGAGAATAATTGAGTTTTGGTCTGACTACGCCTCGGCTCAGGTAATAGATCATATATTCTGAGAGAAAATCATGTTCTTGAACTAAAACCATGTTGATGGTTGACTCTTCTACAGCCAGGTTTAATAATAAATCTTTGTTATAGTTGGGTGGCCGAAGAAGAGGGGTAGTTGTGAGGGCATGTTTCAATTCTTAGAAGGAGCGTTGAGCGACATCGTCCCAATGAAAAGGAACGACTTTCTTCAGTAAGTGCATAAATCCCTTTGTGATCTCGACATAGTTGGCGATGAAACGCCTTAAAAATTTTTCCTTGCCCTGTAGACTCTGAAGTTGAAGGATTGTGCGTGGGGAAGGCAACTGAAGTATTGCCTCAACCTTGAGAGGATCGACCATGATCCCTGTTTTTGAGACTATGAAACCTAACAAAAGTCCTGATGTTATGCAAAAGATGCATTTGTTTGGATTCAAGCGAATCTGGAAGTAGCGACATCGCTTAAAGATAAGTTAGAGGTGTGTGGGATGATCCGTTCTCTTGTGAGATCGAGATGCTAAATCATCTAAATAGGCCTCGACTATATGCTTGAGATCATGGAAAGCAAAAGACATGGCCCACTGGAAGGTAGCTCCAGCATTTTTGAGACCAAAAGGCATCTTACGATAGGCAAATGTACCCCATGGACAAATGAATGCAGTTTTTTGTTGGTCTTTAGGTTTGATTTGTATCTGATTATATCCCGAAAAACCATCCATGAAAGAAAATGCCTCGCAACCTGCACATTCATCAATTATCTGGTCGATGAATGGTGTGGGAAAATTATCTTTTGGACAAGCCCTTTTCAAATCATGGAAGTCCGTACATACGCAAATCGTGCTCTGTTTCTTATTGACCGTCACGAGATTTGACACCCATTGGGTCAAAAGGATAGGATAGATAAAACCGACTTTTAGCAGTTTTTGGACTTCAACCTTAATGGCTGCTACTTTCTTAGGATTAACTGGACGAAGCTTTTTCCGAACAGGCTTGGCATCTGGATAAGTTGTGATTTCATGTTCGACTATTTTTGGATCGATGCCTGGCATTTCCTCGTAAGACCAAGCAAAAATGTCACGAAATTCTTTAAATAGATCTGTGTAGATTTGAATCTCTTCAGGGGAATAGTCAGCTCCAACGAAAACATTCTCCACGATACTAGGGGTTCTGGAGATATTAATCGGTATAATTTCAGCGATTGTTGCCATATTACCCTCGTCATAAACCTCATGTGTAGCTAAGGGATTAGTAGGACAAGACCTATCTCCAGTCATAGTCGAGGTGAATTCTCCTGCTTCGATTCTGCTTAACCCTGGGAGCAAGTATGATATATGATGGATATTGTCCCAGGGTTTGTCCAGACTAGTCATTGCTTCAATTATTGCTTCGTCAGAGGGAAAGACTAAGTCTAACGAATCGGTATCAACGAGAGAGCCTTGAGCCCAAATAGGCTCTAGAATTGGATCTAACTCTTGTGCAGGAGTTGGATCTGTGTCGGTCAAAGCTTGTTGGACTAAAGAGTATGCTACTTTGGCTATGGACAAGGGCATGGACATGTCAGGGTGCCATGTCCCTTCCATCATGGTTGATGGGGAAGGAAGTATCCATGGATCATTGAGGTAAGTCGTGCGAAACGAAGAAATTTGAAAAATCTCAACCTTATGGTGGTCTGATATGAACTTGACATCACCTTGAGGGGGCAGGTAATCGAAGGTACCCATCAAAGATGGGCACAAACCAACTCCTACATTGACGATGCTTGGTTGGGGGTTATCAATCATCGGGACCACAGATGCCCCCAATGAAGGGTCAGGTCTGGAGAAGGACAATTGATCAATGGTCACGATCCAACCCTCATGCGGAAACAACAAGACCCGAAAAATTGTAGCAACCACTGATTGCATATCATATGTCCAACTCCTACCTAACAAGAGATTGTAGTCAAGGGATGTGTTGACTACTTCTACCTCGACGCACATGGTCTTCCCTCCTAGCTGCACGGGGAAAGAGGGAATGATGCCATGTGGTCAGAATGAATGATCATCAAAAGTAGTGAGAAGAGTAGGTGACAGAGACAAAATGGGCTGGACAATGGCCTTCCAACATGCCAATGACATGATGCATGTCGAGGCGCCCTCATCAACCACCATGCGGAAAATGTTCCGAGTAAAAGTTTTCGTGGGGTAAGCCACTACTATCTGAAATGCTACGTGGTAAAGCATATGAGGTTTTAAGTCGGTTGTATCCATAATGATTGTACCCAGATTACATGTCTCAGTAGATCCTAAAGCGGCTAACAAAGCTTTCCTCTGGGAAGGGCAGCTTTGGAGGACCTCCAAAATGGACATCGCACAAGGGGTTTGAGACAAATCCTCCACCACAGAATAGTTCTGGGTGGCCCTTGCATTTGGGTTGTGAGAAGCTTTCTTTAACGCACCTTTTGGGATGCGTGTCATTGTTTCGCCCAAAGTCTTCTCAATCTGGAGAGGAAGAGATGGGATTTCAGCTTCTTTGCCCTTCTTAGAAGTGCTTGGTTTACTATAGTCATGCACTCTAGTCGATATAAAAGCATCACCTTTCATCATATACACATTCGTGGATGCAATATTATTTGAAGACGGAGAGGGTCCTTGACTGCCCCCTTTCGCGCTTGTAGAGGCTTGTGTTAGGTTTTGCCCATGTTGAAATGGATTGGTTAACATGATAGGTTGTTGTTGTGTCACAAAATTTTGGGCCTCTGCAAGCCGGGGACATTGGTGGGTCAGGTGGTCTTCTACACACAAGTTGTACGGATACCTCGCCTTCAGTTTCTCAGTGTTGCCCCTGCCAACATTATTAGTGGGTTTCTTATCCTCCTTACCCTTCTTTCATTGTTTTTTCTTTCCTTCAGGATACTGGGTGGCCTTTGGATTTGTCGATTGCACACTGTGTACATCCAACGTTTGGGTGGGGGGGCAGCCAGAACAGTTGTTTGGTTGGCCGCTGTGTGCTGTATAGAAAATTGTTGCAATTGCTTCGTCAGTTGTTCAACGGGCTTTGTTTGTGCTGAAACAACAATACCTTCAGCATGTGGTCCAAATTTTTGTCTGGTTTTATAAAGTATTGAGAGTGGCACATCTGGCAAGATCTCGTATAATAAACCAGATTGAGAGTAGATTAGCTCAAGCTGTTGAGCTCTCATGATGGCATCTTCTTCAGAAAACACTCCCAACGTCGCGACGTCTTTGGATAATTGTGGGACAAAAGACTTAAGGAACCACTCAAGAAGGAATGTTGGTGGGACTGGCACCTTAATTAAACTCTTCCGGCGTCTCCATTCTCGGATGTGATCAAAGACATGGTCTGCTTTTGTCTGTTCGAAATTGGCCAGCAATTCTGTGCCAGCGTCGTATCTCACATGTAATTTGAAATGGTTTAGGAAAGCCATTTCAAATTCACCGAAGGAAGAGTATCTTGAGCGGTCGAGCTCAATGTACCATTTCATGGCACTCCCAATGAGATTACGTTGAAACAATCACAACTGTACGAAGTTGTCTTTTAACGAATTAAATGAGCACCAAAGGTGAAAAGTAGTCACATGATCTCCTGGATCTTCGTTAGGCTTGGCCTCGAACTTTGGTATGTCTGAAGGCAACTTCGTCGGCATAGGGGGCGAACGTGGATCGTGACAGATAGGGTCATTCAACAACCTTGTCAAGTCTGGCAAATGTAAGGTTGCCAGGAAAGGTACTTTGGGTTGTTGGTGATAACCATGGAAAAAGGGACCTGGAGTTTGACTGGCACCAGGTTGCCAGGAAAAGTTCGGCTGTTAGCCTGGGTTCTGGTAAAAACCATGGCCATGACCAGCGTATGAATTCTGCATGTGAGGAGACATCATCGACTGATTCCCAAAATAGGATGTAGATGGTTGGGCGTGCATTACATTCAGAGAACTTTGGGAAGGGTTGCCCCATGCCGATCCCATGGGCATAGGCATAACACCCTGTTTGGGGTTCCATTGGTTGTGAAAAGAATTGCCCTAGATCGACATTCTTGACGAGGGAACTGATCCCTGCCAATAATTCCAAGGTCCTGATGTGGAAGAAGTTACTAGGTTTCCCCCCTGTGCAGGAATAGTACCCTGCATAGGAATAGGTTGTCCGTAACCGGGGTTGCCCCTAGTCGAGAAAGAAGCTGACGAGAAAGCGTTGTTACCAAATGCACTAAACAAAGAAAATGGTGTCGAGCCTACCGACATATTATGAGAAGGTGGTCCTTGAATCCCTGCTCCAAATAAACTATGGTGTGTGGGTGGCCCGGTGGATTGCTGGTGGGTGCCACTGAGCGAAGGGGACGAAGGGGGTATATGACCTCCCCCGTAAGGGAAAGTGTTAAAAGGAGTTGAAGTGCCCCCCATGTGTCCTTGCAGAGGAGCGTTAGAGCTCCCTGCCCCCAGGCCTAAAGTCTGTAAAGTGGAGTAGGAAAGTATAGGACTTGTACCTGAGCTAGGCATGTCGTAGGAGAACGGAGGGCCTATCGTACTCGGTGTGAAAGGGGTAGTGGCTGCTACCATAGACAGGATTGGACCACTGCTTGAGGTAGAGGCAGTCAAGACCATGGTGGCTCAGACCAGTGACAGTGGGTTAGGAGGTGGAATATCCCCCATGGTGACAACTGTAGTGGGAATTGAAGAATTCCGAGAAGAAGTGGAAACATTTGTTTCCATTGCTGCATGCGACACTGTCCGACACTCGTAAGGGTGAATCTGTATGATGATGGGTGCTGAAAGATCAATGGTTGGAGTTTTGGATGGACCAAGAGCTTTCACTCCAAGGTCTAAAAAGGTTGTCTCCTCCGGATGTTGGTCGGGTACAGTTTCCTATGACCCGGTCGCTTCAAAAGACCCTTGTTGGTCTAGCTTTCGCCTTAGTGGTGGCGGAGGTGGCTCCAATGTGACTGGTGATAGGCCCAGAAGCCTTTGTGACCGGCAGAGCTCATGATCCTCCACTATGTGAGAAGATCAAAGACACACTAGGGCTTTCTATTTGTTCAAAAAACAACACACACTAAAAAGGTCCCTCTAAGATAAAACAAGCAAACACTAAACTAGTTGGAAGAACAGTTACAACAACCAACACTAGAGTAACTTACCGGTGCAAGTGCAACTCGAACATGGAAGCACCCTCTGGGTATACTTTGCAAAGCATGGCCCAATGTTTGTCCTAGGTATCGCGGTATACCCCCGCAGTCACTTGTGTATGTCTCTAAAAAAGATAGGTAACTAGGTTGCCAGCGCGCGAATAGTCACCAGGTGGGTACAGTCGAAAGTCGGGTAGACCACAATGAGCAGGGTATCGAGCCTAAAACCTGTCAAGGGTATCGAAGGCGAGTGGTCCGGAAGACAACTGAGGACCTTGAACGGATTCGAGACCCAAGAAGCTCCGTGGCAAATGCAATCGACGGAATCTCAAGACAAGCCCTCTATATGTGTTCTCCACTACAATTGGTCCAAATTTGGAGGGGTTCTCTCTGCTACCTTTCCGCATGCGACCTCATGTTTAGCCCCTGTGTTAGAGGGGGGTTTCGGATAACTTTCACAATACTGGACTTTGACACTCCCTAACTTAGACTCCAATGTTTGATTTAATGGCCTTGAAGAGTTTCCTCTCCAACCTAATTCAAGGCCTTAAACCTAAACTAGTTGGTTGACCCTACAAACATAAAAAAGTCTAATGAATTTTAGATTTAGCATTAATTTTTATGGCTTGTCTTAAGTCAAAGGTTATGAAAGTGAAACTAGTGATGTTTGAAAGACGAAAGAAAAATAAACAGAAAGCTGGAAACAAAATAACTTCTTCTTGACTCAAATCTTAAACAACTTTTCAAACTATTTTTTTTTTAAGATCTTTAAACAACAAACCCAAAGCAGGATTTCACTCAACTACGAGCTACTTATGATCTAAGTAAACCATCAAGAACTTATGAAAGCAAAGACTTTTCCCTGGTTACTAATGCAAACCAACACTATTTAACCAAACAAATAAATAAAACTTTTTTTATTTTATTTGAATGCTCACAAAGAAAAAAGGAAAAATATCAACAAGTAAAAACCAAGAAAACTTCTGGCCTAAGCATAGATTGCAAAGAGTCACTTTAAAAATAACACATAAGAAAATTAAAACTAGACTCTCACACTTGTCTAAAACCCCTAGAAAAAGAAAATTTTGAGGAAACTTCTTAATGAAAAAGAAAGCTATTGTTGTGATCAAACCTAAGTTACTGACCGCTATGACAGAGACCCAAAAACCTGAGAGGTATAACTCTTGTAAAAGGAAAGGATGACTGCCTCACCTTAAACAAAAATTTTCTCCACATGCATGTTGCTGACAGTTCAACAACAAGCGTGTGCACATGAGTTGTGTAAAGTCAGGGCACGTGTACACACGTGCTAGCCTTATACAGGCCGCGTGTATCTCTGAAAATCTAAGACAAATGAAATGCCAAGCAATCCAGCCCAAACAGAGACTACTGGTACTGAGAACCAAGATCTCTTGAAGACTCAGATACTTACTTTAACAGAAAAAAGAAAACAATTCAAGAAAAAACTTCATAGAACAAACTAATATGAGGTGAAATCTAAGCTATAGAATGCAAACAACAAAGACTAGAAAGAGTTTCAGAAAACCCCTGAGAAGAATTGTTTATCATAGGGGAGAGGATGACTGCCTCTCTAAAAGAAATTTTCTGGAATCTTACACGCGACTGACACTTCCTCAGATAGCGTGTACATGCAAGCCATGGGAAGGTAGGGCGCGGGTACACATGTGCAGACCTTATACAGGCCGCGTGTACCTCTGTGGGTCTCGAAAAAAAAAATGCAGTCAAGCAAAGAAACATAGATAAATGGTATGGAAGACCAGAATCTATGTTAGCTCAGACTTTTGCAGAAACTTTAAAAACCAGAAATGAAACCAGTTCTTAAAAATACCCAAGAAAAACATTCCTAGAAACCCTAGAGATCCCCAGTAGAGTCGCCAATTCTGTTGCAGGTGGGAAATCCCTACTATGGACTAGCACTAAGGGTTTTATCATGCATGCAGAAATGACCTAAAGATTCTTACTTTTTACCATCATCCCGTGCCTAACCCCCCATTAGTCATATGTAAATACAAGGCTCAAGAGATTAAGTTGACGTACCTTATTTTTCATGTTTGATGTCGATCCCTTTTCGTGCTTCGTCATTCTCTGACTGCAACTCTCCTCCCAATGTTGACCTGCATTCACTAAAGACAAACAAAGAACTCCACATGCATTTGATCTATGAACTAACAAGCTAGAGATTTAATCAATCATACAATCAATATTCCAATAATGACAATCTCATATGGCGGGATGGGAAAAACAATTCTTTTATTAACTTCACAATGATACCTTACAATGATAAAGTCGGCTACTGCTCCTCGATCCTGGTCCTAGGATCTTCTTCCACTGTCTTCCAACTGCTTTGCTCTATACTTCTCTTTGCACAAGGATGGCTAAAGGTTGGGACAAAGGGAATTCTTAATCAGGTATAGTTTCTTTACTATGATTCTCCTCCTTTCAAATGGGACCCTTAACCCTTCTTTTATAGGCTTGAAGAAGCTAGGTATTTGGTCGAGTGACCGGCCATGCATGGTCGAAAGGTTTAGTTAACTTACCCAAAGTTGTTTGTTCCGTCAACAACTTTCCTTTTTCTGTGCTTTTGTAGGTACACGCGGGCTGTCTTGGGTCAGCTAGCGTGTACACGCGTGCAGTAATGGAGTAGGGCGTGTTGGTTTTTATAAAAAGGGTTTTTAAGAAGAGTTGTTCAGCAGTGTTTTGGCAAAGAAGGAATCTATGATGGCCTGATGCCAGGTAAGCATGTCTGGTTCAAATTAGGGTTATAACAATTATCCAATTGTGTTTTATTTTATAATTTGAAAAGTATAAAAGAAGGGAGTTACAAGGGGTCCCACCTACCTAGTTATTATTAAATAAATACCCTTAACTATTATTATTATTATTATTATCTCTCCTAAACTAAATTAGTTAAGTTAAACTAACTTAACTAAAGAAAGTAGTTGAACTACTTCAACTTATTTGGAAGGCATAAAATCTAAATGAGAAGAAGAAACAAGGAGAGAATAAAAGGAGAAAGTAATACTAAGGTTTGCTCTTTTGTTTTCATGAGATAGTTTCAGTTTTTGTTCATTCTTGAGTTCATTCAAAGCCTAATTCTCTTTTTGACAATAGGGTCCTATTATAGAAAGCAAGGTTTAGAACTAAACCAAGTCATTCAGATGCTTGTTTTAGAGGTGTTGATCTATCTTTTAAAGTCTTGGTGTTATCCATAATTTTGGTCGTCATGATGATGTAATGATGATGGAGAAATCAGGCTTTTCACTAGAACACTTTCCTGAGAAAAGTTACCTTTGTCTCTTTCCAGAAATCATATTTTTAAGGGAGGTTCGTAGGCTACCTATATATTTGCCTGCGAGAATTCATTATTCTCGCAGGCTGCATTAAGCTGGGGTGTGAGAAGTTCGCACTATACCTAACTATCAGGGTGCGAACATCTTCTAAAGGAAGGAAAAAGATAAATTCTCGAACCTTCTAGAAGGGAATCTTCTAGAAGGATGAGTTGGCATTCGAATGGTTATCTAAGTACTGGTTTTCCTGATATCTTGGGATCATTCCTATCCTAGTAACTAATCTATTCTCTCCTATATATTGAGAGGAATGCTCATGGAAAAGGTTAGAAGCAAACTAGCAAGAGATTGATTGGAGAATTAGTGGAATATTGTATGAAGGACTGATGCTACAACAGCTAGAGACACCAACAAGGTTATCAAAAGTGGTTGATCTTCTTCATGCATGAGCAAGTGTGAGTGTCAGAGCTAGGAGCCATCGAAAGGAGATTTGCAACATCAAGGCTCAGGTTGTAAGTTTTTCTTTCTATCAATATAATACAACAATGTGTCCCTTTCCCATAAAGTTGATTGTACTTTATTACATAACTCCTTGATCATATGTATAGATTAACTGTTGAATATATTGAGTTGTTTTCACTTTGATTGGTTTGAGCTGTCTTGGTTTGGACTGCGCAAGAGCATTGGAGCGAAATTGGTACAACAAAGACCCAAGGAAGCGATCATACGGTATGTTCATGATTCTTGCCTCCTAGTTCATTCAATAGTTAAAATCTAGGGAAAGAGTATCATTCTGTCCTGTTTTGTTCTAGATCCAGGTGGATCTAAGGAGATCGGTTTGTGTTTGCACTTACGGATTAATCCTAAAACAAAATTGGTGACTCCGCTGGGGAACATTCCCTTTTTCTTTATGTTTTTTGAGTTTTTCTGTGGCCATTTGCTCTAGTTTCATTTTTCTCCTGTTTTGTCAGTCTCTGAGTCTTCAGGATATCCTGATAGACTTACTGGGTTCAGAAGCCTGTTTGATTTTTACCCCATTCTTCAAAATTTTTGTCATGTTCAGAAGTTCTTGCACTGTGTTTAACTGCAGCCTGCAAGAACTGGTCAGGTTCGCACCCTGCACATAGGGTCCAGTGCGAACACCTCGCACCTTGCTACAAGGTTGCCTGCGAGAATCTTAGCTTCTTGCACTGTGTTACACTACTTGCCTGCGAGCAAGATTTTTGAAAATTTTGAATTTGAGTTTTGACTGCGCAGATCAATTGATTCACGTCTGATGGGCTTATTGGATCATTGATTGATACAGCTCTTTCTTTAGTTTGCATGCTTGAACTGTTTTAGGGTTTCAAGGTTTTTCTTGTCTTTTGTAGCTTGACTTTCATTTCTTGGGTCTTATTGGCAAATTCATTCTCTCTGACTTCTGGAGTTGAGTGTGTCTGATTGGTTGAGAACCAGTGTTTGGTTGAGATTTAAGTGTTTGGTGTTTCTCATTTGCTTGTTGGTTCGAAAGAACATTTTCGTTTGCATTGAGAAGACTCATTGGTTTGCTCTTTGTTTTTGCTTTCATTGAAAGAGTTGATTGGGTTGTTATTGCTTTATTCTTTATGATTTGATTTTATGCTTTCTCATTGATATAGTGATAATTCTTTTTGGAAAGTGAACAATAATATTTTCTTTCAAAAAACATTGTTTTTGTCTTTTAGAAAACATTGAAAAATCAAATTTTAGAGTTTGTTGAAGTATTTGCAAAAGACACATAGAGATTGTCCTTTGATAAATGATTGTTTGCATTAACATCTGAAAGGAAATAGTGCATTGCATTGTAGTACAGAGTTGATTTGGAAAATTTTCTCTCTCTCCCATAAATAGGATTCATGGAATTAAAAGTGTTATATTTCATTATTATCCTTGCATTATTTGGGTCAGAGTCATACAACATGAGTTTCACTTTCGTTACCTTTGAGTAAACAATAACTCTTAAAAACATTGCGCAATCTTAAAATTTATCTAGTAACTCTTTGTTAGGGCTCTTTTACACCAACATTTAGTTAGGCTAGTGCTTTGGAGTAGGAAGAGAGATACACTTGGTATACTTGTTTCTTTATGGATTAAGTTTCATAGCTGATAAAGGATATTGTGCAGAGTCAAATTGGAAGCAATCTGTGGCAAGCTGATCCAGATTATAAAGTTCAGTTTTTACTTCTTATCAAAGTCCTTTTGTATGGTTTTCATTGGGGATCTCTAAATTAGACTTTAGTCCATGCCCTCACAGGGGTTTTGTAAAGAGAAAAACACTTTTGATTTCTTGGAACGAAATAAAACATATTGTTATTCTGTCTCATTTGTGTGTATTGGTGACTTGGTTACTTTTTCTTTTTGATCTTCGCATTACTTTTTGTAATATGTATATATTTCAGAAACTTATATAATTTTTTTTATGTTATTTTGTAACATTCTTTTCATAAGAAAAATCAGCTAAACCCTTGTAATTAATACTTGTGGATTGGGAAAATATTTTTGAGGCTATAAAACATAGGGTGATATTCCCAACTATCTTGTCTTATCTAGGAAAGATTAAAAAATGCTTGATAAGACAATTCATATCTTTTACTCAACATTTATTTGGCGACCATACTGGGGAGATCTTCCATATCTCTCTGGTTGATTGAGTTCGCATTATCATTGAAAATTTTATATTTCTGCTTTCGATTCTTTGATTGTTTTCTTTCCTTCATGACTGTACCTACTACAAGGCAGCCCAATATTGAGCTTGGTCTTAAAGACCAGACCAACATTGCTTTAACCTTATTCAATACCATCTTAGGAACCTCTAACACCTAGGCTAAGCTTGAGCACTTGTGGGAAGTAATTGAACAAGACATAAGTGCCCGAGAAGGCTGGGAAGCTAGGCAAAGGTAGCCTAGGAATCAACCATAGATTTTTTTTTCCTAAAGTTTTGATCTTCTTTTCATGTCCTTAAACCCTCGTATCTCTAGGAGAAGAAGAGGTTTATCTTCTGAAATTACCTCTATTGCTGAAATAGGAAGAAGAAATGTTGTTTTATCACAAAACAAGGTAATCTAAGGAGAACTTTGTATGATTCAACTAGTTCATCTTTCTCTCCCTTACCCATCATTCAAAAAATGGAATTTGTGAGTGGTTCTGGTGGCACTAGAGGTGCTTCTTCATATCAACCTTCAGCCTCATCAGTAATTGGTAGCTTGTATAGCAATCAAGTCCTTGTATAATCTAATACCAACCCAACTAACGTCATAAAGAAGTATGGAATCTTTCAAATTGAAGAAGACGCTACTACTAACCCATGGCATGTATCCTCTCCTCTGAACCTAGCACCTGCTACTCGTCCACTTCCAAAATTCAAAGAGCATCTCCCTAGGTTTTTGGGAAATAACATGGTCACTACGAATGAACACTTGGTGGCATTTTCTAATGCCTATCACAATATAGGAGCTAATGTCAATGATACTTGTATGCATCTATTTGTTAATTCCCTTGAAGGGAAAGCAACGACAAATTTCTTTTATCTTTCTCCCAAGATTATTTCCACCTGGGAAGAGTTAGTTTATTGGTTCAAATCGACTTATGGAGAGTCTAAGAGCCCAATTGAACAATTACAGGAATACAATAACATTGAATATAAAGACGGTGAGACTTATATCAAGTATTTCAACTTATGTTTCACCAAGTTATATAACCAAATTCCTGAACTTATTCGCCCTCAGAACCAAGCCGCTTTTATGAATTACTATAATTCTTTTGTGGGTGGGAAATCCCTTCTACAGACTAGCACTAAGAGTTTTATCATGCATGTAGAAATGACCTAAAGATTCTTACTTTTTACCATCATCCCATGCTTAAACCCCATTACTCATATGTAAATACAAGGCTCAAGAGATTAAGTTGACGTACCTTATTTTTCGTGTTTGATGTCGATCCCTTTTTGTGCTTGGTCGTTCTTTGACTGCAACTCTCCTCCCAATGATGACCTGCATTCACTAAAGACAAACAAAGAACTCCACATGCATTTGATCTATGAACTAACAGGTTAGAGATTTAATCAATCATACAATCAATATTCCAATAATGACAATCTCATATGGCGGGACGGGAAAATCAATTCTTTTATTAACTTCACAATGATACCTTGCAATGATAAAGTCGGCTACTGCTCCTCGATCCTGGTCCTGGGCTCTTCTTCCATTGTCTTCCAATTGCTTTGCTCTATACTTCTCATTGCACAAGGATGGCTAAAGGTTGGGACAAAGGGAATGCTCAATCGGGTATAGTTTCTTTACTATGATTCTCCTCCTTTCAAATGGGACCCCTAACTCTTCTTTTATAGGCTAGAAGAAGCTAGGTATTTGGTTGAGTGACCGGCCATGCATGGCTGAAAGGTTTAGTTAACTTACCCAAAGCTGTTTGTTCCGTCAACAACTTTCCTTTTTCCATGCTTTTGTAGGTAAACGTGGGTTGTCTTAGGTCAGCTAGCGTGTACACACATGCAGTAATGGAGCAAGGTGTGTTGGCCTTTATAAAAGGGGTTTTTAAGAAGAGTTGTTCAACATTGTTTTGGCAAAGAAGGAATCTGAGATGGCCTGATGCCAGGTAAGTATGTCTGGTGCAAATTAGGGTTATAACAGATGTCCCCTAATGTGTGAGGTCAGAAGAGCATATGATGGACAAAATACATTAACAATCTTCACCAACATTCCAAACAAGTGAGCCCAGGGACCAGAAATTGGGAGGTGTCATCTGCAAAATAATAATTGTCTCACCTAGGTGGGCATACCCATGCTCGGGATAAAATAAAATCATGGCTACCAATCAAATACACTGTATATCCATGTCATATAACTATATAAAGTGTAGCCGCGAGCAATACACAACAGAGCTACATCTTGAAATCAAAAAAGATATACATGTAGAGTATCCATCTTCTAGAGGCTGATAAGGCCCGATGGCTGGAGATGAGGTCTTCAGAGCTCGAGGAACAACTTCAAAATCTTCAAAACTCGGGTAGGAGTGTAATATGAGTGTACGAATTCACTACCCAGAGGTCTTCGATGACTCGTCGGTCATGGACTAGAGAATCTTGATTATGAGACTAAAGGCTTCATTGATTTCGAACAAAGACTTGATTGGACTTTCGGGATGGCCGGGCAGGAGGGCAAGAGACAAACTGCAGAGGGGTCGAATCAGGCTTGGTAAAAACTTCCCTTGGACAATAGCATAACAAATGATGAGACTCAGGCAACATGGCATTAACATAAGTTTGTGAGGTAGGAGGCAACAAAAACTCTCCATATGTTTGGAAGAATAACCAAATGGAGGAGGACATAGCTCAATGTAGCGGGAACAACTTCCTAAGGTCATATGAAATCCCAGGGTTTAAAAAACAAACGGAAAGATGTGCTTTATCCAAGGGCGACGCATTGTGCTGCCAATAAAAGAAAATACTTTTCCCTTCCTCTTTTTGGGGTATATTTGATTTTTTTTGTCTTTTTCAATAATTTTGGAAAAAACATAAAAAAATGCTACATTACAAAGGAGGAATCGAGTGTCGAAAACATACTAGTTCCAAGCGGACATAACACAGGGATGCTCAGGGCAAAGGGATATATGCAAGAAAAGGACACTCGGGAAAAATCCTCCAAGGGCCAAAGGTGTTAAGACGCAGAGGCAAAGTGTACAGGGCTTGCGTATAAGGCATGCTTCAGATGGTTCAGTTGAGAGCAACATGGAGCCGACATTAGGCCAAAGACGCCGATATGCAAATGCGATTAATAAGACACACAATGGTAATGTCCTTCAATGTAATTTTAACAAGCCCAAAGAAGGTAAGCTCGATGGTTTTTCATATTTAGAGAGTCTGAAAAACATAAAAGGAGACTCCAATGGGGTACATTTTTTGAAGGTAGTCTAGTCGGTTCGAAAAAGGGGGTAAACTAGCATCGACAAGACGTCTATTCAAAACCATTTTAACGAGTGTGATAAAGACAAGATCACTCGACCATTTTTTCATTTTTAAGGAGTCTGAAAAAAGCTTAACTATGGACTCCGTCAGGAATGTTCTTCTGGACCATTTTAATGAGTGTGAAAGAATAAGGTCACTCGACGATCTTTTCAATTTTAGAGAGTCTGAAAAGAGCTTAACTATGGACTCCATGGAGGTTCCTTTTTCATAAATTTAGTCCCTCAGGCACGAAAAAGGGGTAAAATTATACCTGACAGTACTCTTCTAGGGATGTGAAGCCTCTAGAGTATACCTTTGTTCGTATAGTTGACCGTCCTGACCGAAAAAGGGGTAAACTACCGCCGGATAGACATGACTTCAAATTTCAGTTTAACGAGCGTGAAAGGCCACAAGATCTCTTGACAATCTTTTCATTTTTATAGGGTCTAAAAAGGGCTTAAAAGAAGACCCGTTGGGGGCTACGACTCAAGTATGAAACTAGTTCAGGTAGAGCCCGCTGTTAGGCTCAGACCAAGAGTCTCTTCGATAGTCAACTTGGGAAGTCTCCCTAAAAGGAAGAAAACACAAACCATGGTGTAAGTCCTCCTGCGGTATAGAAACCATAGTCATGGCTTCTAGGATAGCCTCATCTGAAGGAAATTCAAACTCCAAGAAATCACGCAAATGAGGGTCGACAGTCCCAAAGGGTGAAGTAAACTGACCATACTCCATATGACGATGGAGGTTCTGGCCAGGACTGGTAGAGTCTATTAGCGAAGAATCACGATCATGAGGGCTTGAGGATCTACTAACAATGAGATCAGACTCAGAAGGATACTCAAGCCCACTTGGACCAAGAGGGGGAAGCAAGGGTTCCCATGGCCCCATTGGATACACCAATGGATCAATTGTTGATTCCAAGTCTCGAGAAGAAAACATGATTGTATAGGTTCCTGCTCATAAGCAATTGAACATCGAGGATAAGATGCCACATAATTATCCCATGGCGGGGTAGAGTCTACACGAACGCTAGGAACATATAAAGGGGTAGTCTGAAATAATGCCAAATTAGGATGGTGATTATTAGATGCCAACTGGTCGATAGTGACAATGCTTCCATTGTGAGGGAAATGCATCACCCGGAAGAGCATAGATACCACAACGTTCATAGCATATACATAATCACTCCTGAGAAGCATATTGAAATCTAACGGGCCTTGCACCACTATAACATCAACAAGGACAATCTTCCCACCTAATGAGATAGGTAACTGAAGAAGAACCCCCAAATATTCACCAAGACATCTGTCAAAAGCCAAAAGTTCATGCGAAAAAGATAAAATCTCGGGAGATCCCAAGACTTTCCAAATCGAGGAGGATAAAATACTTGTAGAGGCTCCTTCATCCACAATACATCGATAAATGTTTGTTGAATTAACTTCAAACCTTATTTGAAAGGGTGTGGAGGAAGGAAGATGAGGCTCAACAAGGTCATTCCAATTAAAGGAAACCATCCTAGGGCTTGGAGGGGGTGTGCTCGAAATGAGCGAAATGCCCCCTTGTTCTGGAAGTTTGAACCGAAAATGATAAAAACATAGTTGGTAGACACGTCACTCCCCAAAAGAAGAGTGGGATCATTCGATGAATGCATCGACATGACCACTTTTGCAACCAATGGATGAATAGGCTGCGGGACTACATGGTCTAAAGGCACCTCACCCCCCAAAAGAGGAGTGGGATCAGCTGATGACTGCATTGGCATGACCACTTTCGCAACCAATGGCTGAATAGGCTGCGAGACTAGATGGTCTAAAGACACCTCACCCCCCAAAAGAGGAGTGGGATCAGCCGATGACTGCATCAACATGACTACTTTCTCAACCAATGGTTGAATAGGTTGAGAGACTACAAGGTCTAAAGGCACCTCACCCCCCAAAATAGGAGTGGGATCAGCCGATGATTGCATCGACATGACCACTTTCGCAACCCATGGCTGAATAGGCTACGAAAATACATGGTCTAAAGGCACCTCACCCCCCAAAAGAGGAGTGGGATCAGCCAATGATTGCATCGGCATGACCACTTTCTCAGCCAATGGCTGAATAGGTTGAGAGACTACATGGTCTCAAGACACCTCACCCCTCAAAAGAGGAGTTGGATCAGCCGATGATTGCATCGGCGTGATCTCTTTCTCAACCAATTGCTGCATAGGTTGAGAGACTACATGGTCTAAAGGCACCTCACCCCTCAAAAGAGGAGTGGGATCAACCGATGATTGCATCGACGTGACCACTTTCTCAACCAATGGCTGCATAGGCTGAGAGGAAACCTCAAAAGACTCAGAATCAAAATATCTTGTAGATAGGGACCACAATCTTTGTACCTCTGGAATGCCAGGGCACAAATGAGTAAGGTGATCTCCCTTGCAAAGCTTACAAGGGAACTTAGGCTTATGTCCTATCCATCTAGGTTTCTCAATAGAATTAATGCACCCAGCATGAATAGCAGTGGTTGGTTGCACATCTCCAACATGACTTACATAGGTTAGTGATGGGTCGATAACATGACTTGCAGAGGCTACAGATCTATTACCAGTATGACTAGCAGTGACTAGACTTTTTCCCCTAGCATGACTTGCAGAGGCGGGAGAAGGAGGAGGAGAAGACTTTGTTGACAAAGAAACATCAACAGGGTTCTCGTGACTTAAGGTGCTTAACTGAGAAGCGTCAAGAGCATTTAGGACATTTGGAATGGTACCCAACCAAACCGATAGTCCCACATTCAACCCAGGAAGGTACAAAGTGGCCATCAAAGGGACACCCACATTTCCGAAGAAAGGAAAAGCACAAGAATCCCCTTGCGAAGGGGTTCCTTGGTTGGTATCATTAGGAACTTTAGCCATGAATATCTTATGCACAGGTTCTCCCTTTGCGAGATTGTTCAATTTCGTAAAAGTCTCACACACTGACTTTGAAGAACCAATGTTATCAAAACAACGACTATAAAGAGGCGTCTCCACATTTCTAAGAGGAAGACTGAAAAAGTCCTCTCAACCGGCGGAGTGGGCGGTCTACCACCCTAGGTCAGAGACCCAAAGCCACAACTGACTAACTCACTATGGAAAACTAGGGAGCACAAAGCACACACTAAAAGTTCCTAAAGGCAAATCAAGCAAATGACTAACTAGTTGGAAGAATAGTTACACCAACCAACACTAGAGCAACTTACCGGTGCAAGTGCAACTCGAATACGGAAGCACCCTCCAGGTATATTCTACAAAGCGTGGCTCGATGTCTACCCTAGGTACTGCGGTATACCCCTGCGGTCACCTGTGTAAGTCCCTAAAATAAAGGCAACTAGGTTTCTAGCTCGTGAACAATCACCAGGCGGGTACAATTGATAGTCGGGTGGACTGCAATGAGTAGGGTATCAAGCCCGAAACCTATCAAGGGTATCGAAAGAAAGTGTTCCGGAAGATGACTGAGGACCTTGAATGGATTTGAGACCCATGAAGCTCTGTGGAAAATGCGATCAATGGAATCCCAAGACAAGTGCTCTATATGCATTCCCCACTACGCTTGGTCTGGCTTTGGAGGGGTTATCTCGGCTACCTTTTCGCATGCGACCTCGAGTTTAGCCCCTGTGTTAGAGGGGGGTCCTAGATAATTTCCACGTTACTGGACTTCTACACTTCTTAGCACAGACTCGTATGTTTGTTTTATAGCCTTGAAGAGTTTCCTCTCCAACCTAAATCAAGGCTCTAGCCTAATCTAGTTGATGGACCCTACAAACATAAAGTCTAGTAAATTTTAATTAGCATTCTTTTTACTGGCTTGATTTACTCAAAAGGGTACGGTAGTGCAACTGATGGTGTTAAGACTCTTGCGAAAAATGATGAAACTTATATGAACATTGGCAAAGAATGATTATATTTCTTATTTTTTTTTTTTTTGAAATGCTTTTAAGATGGGAAGAAAACACAACACTATGCTAATTTCTTTTCTTTTCAAATAACAATGGAAAGAAAATGCCAGGAAAGAAAGAGATCTAACAAACTAACTTTTTTTTTTATATTTTCTTCCAATCAAAGCATAAATAACAAAAGATTCTAAAAGAAACTAATGAATGCTAAAAAAGCTAAAGAAACTGATGAATGCTAAATAAGTTAAAAAAGCTAGGAAACACAAGAAATCTTTCAATGAAAAAACAAGCTATGCTGGAATCAAACCTAGGCTAAAACTGCTATGACAGAGACCAAGAACCCTAAGAGGTATAACTCTTGACAAGGAAAGGACGACTGCCTCTCCTTAAATCAAAATTTTTTCTCAATAGGCACGCTGCTGACAGTTCAACAACAGACGTGTGCACGTGAGCCGTGTAAGGTCAGAGCACGTGTACATGCATGCAGACCTTATGCAGGCCACGTGTACCTCTGCAACTCTTCAAAAAATGAAATGACAAGCAATCAAGCACTAGAAAAGACTATTGGTATTGAGAACCAGAATCTCTTGAAGACTCAGAAACTTACTTTGACAGAAAAAGAAAACAATTAAAGGAAAATTTCATAGAACAAAACCAATCTAAGGTGAAACCTAAGCTACAAAACTGCAAAAACTAGAGACTAGATTGAGTTCCAGAAAACCCCTAAGAAGGATTACTTCTGACAAGGGAGAGGATGACTGCCTCTCTAAAATAATTTTTCTGGAATCATACATGCGATTGACACTTCCTCAGCTAGCGTGTACACGCGTGCTGTGGGAAGGTAGGGCATGGGTACATGCATGCAGACCTTATACAGGCTGCATGTACCTCTGTGGGTCTAAAAAAAATGCAGTCAAGCAAAAAAACAGAGATAACTGGTATGGTAGACTAGAAACTCTGTAAGCTCAAACTTTTGCAGAAACTTTAAAAACAAGGAATGAAACCAGTTTTTAAAAATACCCAAGATAAAACATTCGCAAAAACCCTAGAGATCCCCAGTATGGTCACCAATTCTATTGTGGGTGGGAAATCCCTCTTACGGACTAGCACTAAGGGTTTTATCATGCATGCAGAAATGACCTAAAGATTCTTACTTTTTACCATCATCCCATGCCTAAACCCCATTACTCATATGTAAATACAAGGCTCAATAGATTAAGTTGACATACCTTATTTTTCGTTTTTGATGTCAATCCCTTTTCGCGCTTGGTTGTTCTTTGACTGCAACTCTCCTCCCAAAGCTGACCTGCATTCACTAAAGACAAACAAAGAACTCCACATGCATTTGATCTATGAACTAACAGGCTAGAGATTTAATCAATCATACAATCAATATTCCAATAATGACAATCTCGTATGGCGGGACGGGAAAAGCAATTCTTTTATTAACTTCACAATGATACCTTACAATGATAAAGTCGGCTATTGCTCCTCGATCCTGGTCCTGGGATCTTCTTCCACTATCTTCCAACTACTTTTCTCTATACTTCTCTTTGCACAAGGATGACTAAAGGTTGGGACAAAGGGAATGCTCAATCAGGTATAGTTTCTTTACTATGATTCTCCTCCTTTCAAATGGGACCCCTAACCCTTCTTTTATAGGCTAGAAGAAGCTAGGTATTTGGTTGAGTGACCAGCCATGCATGGCTGAAAGGTTTAGTTAACTTACCCAAAGCTGTGTGTTCCATCAACAACTTTCCATTTTCTGTGCTTTTGTAGGTACACACGGGCTGTCTTGGGTCAGCTAGCGTGTACATGCGTGCAGTAATGGAGCAGGGCGTGTGGGCCTTTATAAAAGGGGTTTTTAAGAAGAGTTGTTCAATAGTGTTTTGGCAAAGAAGGAATCTGAGATGGCCTGATGCCATGTAAGCATGTTTGGTGCAAATTAGGGTTATAAAAAATGCCCTACATTCCCATTACCATCATAGGCTTGAATAAAAAGCTATTGACAATATTGGTTTCGCTCCGCATACTTGTCTAGAGTTTGAAGAATGACTTGAAAGAACAAGTCTTCCCAAAAGAGACTCAATTAAACAAACAAACATGTCCGCCCTCTTACAACTTGTACAAGATATGAATAACCGAATGATAGCGCATGAGCGAAAGGGAAATGTCCCTTCACTTACTCCTGGGGTATCATATTCTTCTTCACCACCCTTTAGGAATCCTAATGAAAACAACTTTCAGCCTAAAGCCATCATGCCTCATAGTTGGTGCAAATTTTGTGAGGAACATCATGAGGAGAGTACTTGTGAGGTAAAGAAGAATGCTAGAGATAAAATCTTTGGCAAAAGGCCTGAAACTACCATTGATGTTCTAGATTTCTCCGAACCAGAGGATGTCGTCATCATAAACACTAGGAATAAATCCTATGCTTCAAAAGGAAAATATGATTCCCCTCGTACTTCTTCTAGCCCAAGCTCATCTTCACCAGTTGCTACTATATAGGTTACTAAAACTCTTGACAACCAAGGAACTCCCTCTCCTCTTCCCTCTTCCAAATACAACATTCTCAATCAATTGGCTAATATCAAGGCCGATGCTACTCTTCTAGACATGGTTCTCGTCCCTGAGCAAGAAAAGCATCTAAAAAATTTCATTGAAGGAAAAACTTCCACCGTAGCCAATCTCTCTAAAGAGGTAAATGAAGAGGACTCAACTGTAAATAAAGTAGGTGTAAATAATTCTAGACACTCTGTAAAAAATCCTCCATTTTTCTATTCTGTAAATATTGTGGACAAAATAGCCCATTGTTGTTTGATTGACGACGATTCGGGCCCAAACGTAATGTCGAAAATTATTATGGAAGAGCTAGGCATGTATTGTACAAATGAAAATTCCAGAAGCATGCTCTCTTATAATAGTTTAAAATAATCAAACATAGGTGAAATCAAAGACGTGGCTTTGGTTTTGTGCGTGCATCCTGAAATAAGGACAACCCTTAATATTCAGGTAATTGACATGCCAGTGAGTAATTATTCAATCATATTAGGAAGATATGGGAAAGCTTTGACATGTGGATACCTCTCACTTGACAGGACACACTTATCCATTCCTCAGAATGGGAAGAACATCATAGTCTTAAGGGAGGGACTAATTTCACTATATATAGAAATTATTCCAGAGCCTAATGTAAATTATGTCAAGGAGGACTTAGGAGTGTATTCCATCTTTGCCGATGCGGACAACACTACCTTGGAACAAATTTACCTAGAGGATGGGATGTGGCATATGCACTTTGATGGTTCATGTTCCAATGAAGGTAATGGAGATGGAATTATCTTGTACTCTCCTGTAGGTAAAATTCACAACTTTTCCTATAGGTTAGAATTTTCTTGCACTAACAATGTCACTGAATTTGAAGAATTACTACTAGGCATTGAAAATGCCTATAATTTAGGTTGTGGTCACCTTATAGTTTTTTGGGACTCTGAACTTGTTGTAAACCTTGTACATAAGTTATATTCTCCTAGCAACAAGTTAATGAAATGCTACACCCAAAATGTTTAGGCACTTATCTCGAACTTACTATCATTTAACACCACTCATGTTAAAAGGGAACTGAATTCAATGGCTGATAGTTTAGTTGTTTTTTCAACCTCTCTTACTCGACAACTTCTACCACAAAGACCTGATTGTAATTTTCAATATTTGTATCGTCCTCATGTCCCTGACAATGTAGAGTCATTCAAGGTATTCCCTAGTGATGAAATCATATGTGCTTTCATACAAAATGAACCATATAAGCCCAAGGATATTATATCCATGGAATACAACAAAATTCCAAAGGGCTTTACTCTAGAAAGTTCATTTTCATCGAGTGATGTAGGAAACAAATAAAAAAATAAATAAGAGGAGTCAAAAAGGAAAGTGGGTGAAACCATTTCCTTGAACATTGGGACACACAATTGTCCAAAGAATGTTAAGATAGGTGCCCAATGTACTGACGAAGAAAAATTGAAATTCACTGAGTTACTTCGTGAATTTCAAGATGTTTTTTCTTGGTCTTATGAGGATCTTTGTGGTTTCAATCCTTCTCTTATACAAAATGTCATTACTATCAAGGAGGGCATAAAATCGGTGAGGCAAAAACAAAGACCCATTAACCCCGCACTTGAAGCAACTATTTAGAAGGAGTTGGAAAAACTCTGGAAGGCTGGAATAATTTTCCCTGTTAAGTATTCCGAGTGGGTTTCCAATTTGGTTCCCATTCGACAAACAATGGGTCAGATCCAAGTATGCGTTGATTTCCATGCACTGAATAGAGCGAGCATAAAATACCATTTTCCTCTCCCTAATATGGAAATGATTTTGCAGCAAGTTGCAGGGTCACAGATGATGTCCTTACTTGATGGTTTTTCTGGTTATAATCAAATTGAGGTAAAAAGGATAGATAAATACAAAACCACTTTTATTATACATTGGGGCACATTTGCTTATGAACGAATGCCTTTTGGCTTGTCTAATGTAGGTGCCACTTTACAAAGAGCTATGCAGATAGCTTTTGATGATCTGACCGGTAAGATTATTTAGATTTATCTTGATGACTTGACTGTAAATTCAAATAACCGATGGGATCATTTTGGTCATCTTAGAAAGGTTCTCATTCAACATTTCTTTAAATCCTTCTAAGTCTATTTTCGGCGTTACCCGGGGAAATATCCTTGGGCATATTGTCTCTGATTCAGGAATAAGCATAGATCTCGAAAGGATTGCTGCTATCCTAAATTTTCTTGCTCCTACTTCCAAAAAGGAGGTTCAAGCCTTTATGGGCATCATCAACTTTGTTCGTAGGTTTGTTCCTGATTTTGCTGCAATGGTCAAACCAATTCACAATCTTCTCAAGAAAGATCATTCATTTTCTTGGACTGATGACATTGAAAATGATTCAGTAAGGATCAAGAAGCCAATCAGTTCTGCACCAGTTTTGGCGAAGCCAGATTTTGAGAAATAATTTATTATATACACTAATGCCACAGAGGAAGCAATCTCTTCTATCCTCATACAATGTGATGACCAGAATAATGAAAAACTAGTAGCTTACATGAGTCAAAGCTTATCAAATGATGAATTCAAATATTCTTATATTGAAAAACATGCTTTCGCTCTTGTTAAAGTTGTGGAAAAATTTCGCCACTTTATCTTAGGTAAGCACACGTTGGTAAAAGTCCCTTTACATGTTGTCAAGTTTTTTCTCTCACATAATTATCTTTCAAGGAAGCTTTCACATTGGATTTCCAATATCCAAGAGCATGATTTAACTATCATGACTTCAAAAACCATTAAGGGACGTGACTTATCCCTTCACTTAGCTCAACATGCTGAAGCAAGTGAAGAAATTGATGAGGAGGATAATCCTTTGTCAACATTGTTTTATATTGATAATGAAATCCTTGTTGTAGATGAACATCTCTAGTATAAAGATTTGGTGTATTACTTGCAAAATCAGAGGTGTCCAAATAATTTAGATACTCATCAAAGGAGAAGGCTCCATCTTGAGTCTTCCAGATATGTCATTTTAGGAGACTTCTTGTTTAGCAGATCTGCCGATGGTATGTTACTTCGCTGTGTAAATAATGAGGAAGCACATAAATTGTTACAATAAACCTGTGGATCCTCATAATTTGTTATTCATGTATGTGACCACTTTTATGCTAAAACTAATGCTTTTAAAATTATCAGAAAAGGGTACTATTGACCTTCAATTTTTCGTGATTCTTATAATTTTTGAAGATCTTGTGACAAGTGCCAGAATTTCACTGGGAAAGAATGTATTTCTACCATTCCTCTACAACCTGTCCTCCGTGACATTCCTTTTTCAAGATGGGGTCTGGAATTTATCGGTCCTATTAACCCTCCATCTTTAGCAGGGCAAGTTTTTATCTTGACAACTAGAGACTATTTTACAAAATGGACTGAAGCTATCCCACTTAAGCATTCACATGATGAGCCGGTTATTTCTTTCCTTTTAACTAATATCTTTTCCAGATTTGGTATTCCTTTGGACATTATTACAAACAACGGTCCTGCTTTTATTTCTGCTAACCTGACTCAATTTATAGCTAAACAGGGAGTTAAACATTTTACCTCATCAGCTTATTACGATCAAGGAAATGGGAAAGCCGAGTCTACTAACAAAAATATGGTTAGAATTATCAAGAGGCTCATCTAAGATAAGCCTCGTCAATGGCACACCCTCCTCACTTACGCCCTTTGGGAAGATCACACTACCACCAAGGTGAGCACTGGTTGCACCCCCTTTTAGCTTGTTTATAGTTAAGAAGCCCTTCTTCCTATCGAGCATGAACTTTCTTCTTTAAGGCTAATGCTACAGATGGAGGAATTGAATTCTTCTAATACTCCTCAAAGGATAAATGCACTATTGGATTTAGAGGAACAAAGGACGTTTGCATTGGAAAACATAAAGAGAAGACAACAAATCGTTAAGAGATATTTCAATAAAAGTGCAAAAGTTGTTAGATTTAAGGTCAATGAAAAAGTCTTACTGTGGGATTCAACTCATGCTGATAGAGGAAGGCATTCAAAGTTTCAAAAGTTATGGCTGGGTCCTTTTAAAATCACTTTTGTCCTGGACGCAAATTCTTATATTCTAAAGGACTTGGAAGAGCGATTGTTTTCCTATAGCACCAACGGTTCCCACTTAAAACACTATGTGGAACCAACTTGAAAGTTTAAATGCTGTATGGAATTAATCATGTATTATAGTTTGTTTTATTGCTTTGATTTCGCTTTGCTGTTTATTTCTTTGTTGTTTCATTTCTTTTATTGACTTCTTTTCCTGTCAGAAATAAAATTATGGATCAGTTTTTCCACAACGATGATATTCTGCAAGTATTGTTAATCAATAACAATTAGGTTACATGTCTGTCATGATGTCCCTCCTTGAAGACATCATTGAAATTGCTATCTGCTTCTAGTAAAATTGTTAGATTAGATAATTGGGTTTTCAACCCTATTTTCTGCTTTCCTTTTCTTCCCTCCACCCGAGAATCAAGAAGGAGCACACCAGAGAATTTTTCTCCTTGAAGCGAAGAATTCTTTCACTATGATTAATTGAATGTTATGCATACAGGGATAAGCCCTCATACGTAACACTTTCCATGAGTTATTCCCAAAATCCCAAATCATTTTTCCCTTAAACTGCTCACTTCCCCCTATTGCATAATCATTCTGATGTCTATTTCCTTGATATAATGTTCACTTGGTCTACAAAACTAGACAATATCAGTTCTTAAGTATGTTGAAAACAGATTTCCCTGTGGATTCGCCAGTTTGTTGACGCTTAAAAAATGCAATGATGAATACTGCTCGCAAATGATTACCAAGATCTATTATATATTTATAATAATAATAATAAACTAGTAGGTGGGACCCCCTTGTAGACTAATGGTGCCATGATGGATGTGTTGTACTTATATTTTTGGTTTGTTGTTATGATGATGCCAACACAATCTTCTACAATTAATGATTCAAGTCATGGTTTTAATCGTTATGACAACATAAGATCATTGGTTGGTTGTTGCATGTCTAGATGGTTTTGATGGTCACTCACAAATTATGGTTGTACTATGGATAAAAGGATTATTTTCAATTTTGTTTGACATTGCAATTAAACATGGATTAATTGTTTTACATATGATTTTATACAAGGGGATGATATGAGAGCTCTTCTAAACAAAAGGACTATATACAAGCCCAAATGTTATATGCTATTGTGACAAAAGGAGGGCGCATAAACCCTTACTGCTAGACTTATGCGCTTTGTTAAATGAGATATGTTGATGCATATGGGGTAACATTATGGCACATTGTTATTTAAAAAAAAAGAGTTTACCAAAGGTGGTGCACTATGGAAATGGTATATGGCTATGAAATATGTGGTTGATTAAGGCTTTGAGTTATGGTGAATTGGTTGGCTTGTACGTTGAATTGAATGAGGCTGGGGAAGGAAACGACATGCATTTACTGCATGTCACTCAAACAACCCTCAAGGCTATCACCCTAGCCATACTTGCATTTGTTTTTTTGGCTTTGGTGGTTGTTGATGCTCCACGATTTTTGTTTGTGAAAGAATATATAGTCTAACTCTCTCCCTCAGTCAAGCTTTTCTAGGTATGGTTCCTTATTTTTCCATCCATGATGGTTCCTCTATGTTATGAATCGATTTTGGGTTCATAATTTCTTGAGGTCTGTGTTTTTCTTAAGTTTTTGGACTGTGTATCAATGCTGTGTCCGTGGGTTCTTCTTGTGAATATTCTAGACTATTGGAATTTTAAAGAAAGAAGAATGGTTATTCCTTGTTGTGTGTAGTATGTGCCAGGGTTTATTGGTTAAATAAAAAAAATGCATGTTCGGTTAGCTTGGGTTTTTTGGTATGCTCTCTGTGGAACTTATGATTATAGTTTAGCAAGCTCTGAGGTTTTGCGCGTGGGTTTTACAACCAGTCTTGGTGTTAAGTTTTGCCACTCCTTTTCATCTATGTGGTCGATATGTTTCGATTCTCCGGGTTGCAATGTGAACTGTTGAGAGTTGGAGTGTTTCTTTCCATGTCTTGGACGATCCCCAAGATGTTATTTATCATGGCATTTCCCTCATTATCGTTGTTGTTGGGAAGCATGGCACAGTCAGGTTTAGTATCACCCAAAACTTTAGTGGAAACTTTATATGTGTTTTGGTTGACCACGGGTTGTGCTTGGGCATTCTTTTTACAGTGCTTTTAAGAGTTCGTTTCCTCTCGTTCTCTATTGAAGGTGGTTGATTGTCATTTGATAACCCTCACTGTCAAGAATATTTTTAAAGATTATATGTCTGTGGTGAATTTGAAAAGGGCACAAGTTGTCTGTGGCTTCTAGGACTTATTCTTTTAATTGAGCCATCTGTTATTACTCTATGTTCATTGTGTTTAAACCCTAATTACGATCTTGAAATCGTTGCAAATCCAATCAATGGTAAAGAAAACTGTGTGTTTGCTTGGTCGATTGGGCACGATTTGGCTTTGTCTCTCGTTGGGCAATTTTTAAAAGAAGTCTGTACAAGTTTAAATTATGAGAAGCTTAGGCTTAGAGGTGCATGTTATTGATTGAATGTTATTTCAAATCAATACTTATGTTGATTATATTGGATGAACACCTGTGTGTGAATGGATTGGGGCCCGATTATTAGTTTTAATGCCCTTTTGATTATGTCGAACAATGTTTGGAAAATCGACAAATGGTGGTTAATACTGGGCCTATTCTTATTTGAGTTTAAGGAATAAACATTGGATGTGGATGGCTGGAATCATTGTGCATATTTCTATTTGGTTTTAAAAGAAAAAGGATTTAGCATTGAAATATGAATGACCGTGGCTCAACGAATCATTGTGTTTATCATATAAATGGAAATGCTATTATCATGACTGCTATATAAATATTATATAGATGCAAGGGCTACTGTAATTGAGTATTTCTGGGCATATGAATTGTTTTTTGAAGTCAACAAGCAATATGTAAAAGAAGTGACAGATTAGATGGTGGTTTTAAAAGTGAATGCTGATTGAATTATGGCGGACTAAACAGAGTTATGTTAAACTGTTTGATTTGATTTATCTTTATATGAACAATATCCATATTACATCCCTATCATCCTACCAAATTTTCGCTCATTATATCCCCCTCATAATCCCAATTTCATTTTAACAAGCCCTGTTCTATAAAATAAATTTAAAAACTCTATATAACAATGACAAAGGATATGACACAATAATGGTTGGTAATTGATATTTTTGGTATTTGATTGCACAATTAAATTATTTTATTTATTGCTGAGAAATACTCGTGTATTTTTCCCCTCTCATTATATCACTTTTTTTGCTCATTACACTCCCTCCAGATGTCCCATGAACCCTATCCACCCCGACTCACTTGGCAATTATTAAATAATTTCTTATGGATGGATTTGCATGGGTCTTGTGTCAATTCCTGAGCCAAAAATTGTTTCATGCAAGCAGAATGTCATGTATGGTCTGTTAAGGGCTAGTTACTGATGAATTGTTGCATACAAGATGAGTTTCTTCAGCAGGGGCAGCCATGGTAGAAATAATAGAGGAAGAGGTAACTGGAATAGAGCGCCTAGAAGGCCTAGATTCTCCATTCATTTTTATGCTGACCCCCAAGAACTGAACCAACTATTCCATGTTGGGTTATTTAACCAGAGAGACCCCCCTTTCAACCTCAAAACATCCCTGGTATTCCTGCACCTCCTTATGTGTCCATGCAACCATAAGTCCCTACAAATGATGGATGGAAAGAGATCGTCAATCCAACTATCTCTCACCATCGTGGCTGGCCCAATTTGTCATTACCTCCTCCACCACCTGTAAATCCTAATGTTCAAATTGCCCCTGTGCATTCACCTGTTCAATCCTCTCATGCTAGTAAAAGGCTCAAAACTGATGTCCCCAATGTGCAATATAAAGGAAAAGATGCTACCACCCCTTCCTCTCCTTCAAATGACTCTTCAAAATCAGTGTCCTCCCGTATGCATCTAAAGGATGATTGTTACCATGTTATTAGTGAAATACAACCTCAAGGTTCAAATCAACCTAAGGCTACTTCTAGGAAGTCAAAGGGGGACAACAATGATAAAAGAAGGATTGCCTCTCAGAGTGGCAAGTATGGATTTTAATTTGTGTGTTTTTATGATTGAGTTGTTGAAGACAATTGTCTGTAGAAAGTTTGGACAACAAGATATTTTTTTGGGATAATGTGGATTATGTGGATATTTACATATTTTTGGATATGATTTGAATTATTTTTGATATTTAAATATTCAAATTTTGAAGGTATTTAAGGGAGTTACAAGGTGGCATGTGTTTAAATGATTATCCAATTGTGTTTTATTTTATAATTTGAAAAGAATAAAAGAAGGGAGTCACAAGGGGTCCCACCTACCTATTTATTATAAAATAAAGACCCTTAACGATTATTATTATTATTATCTCTCCTAAACTAAATTAGTTAAGTTAAACTAACTTAACTAAATAAAGTAGTTGAACTACTTCAAGTTATTTGGAAGGCATAAAAGCTAAATGAGAAGAAGAAATAAGGGGATAATAGAAGGAGAAAGCGATACTATGGTTTGTTCTTTTGTTTTCATGAGATAGTTTCAGTTTTCATTCATTCTTGAGTTCATTCAAAGCCTAATTCTCTTTTTGACAATAGGGTCCTATTGTAGACATCAAGGTTTAGAACTGAACCAAATCATTCAGATGCTTGTTTTAGAGGTGTTTATCTATCTTTGATAGTTTGTGTATACTTGTTTGTTTATGGATTAAGTTTCACAACTGATAAAGGATATTGTCCAGAGTCAAATTGGCAGCAGTTTGTGGCAAGCTGATCTAGATTATAAAGTTTAGTTTTTACTTCTTGTCAGAGTCCTTTTGTATGGTTTTCATCTGACATCTCTAAATTAGACTTTGGTCCATGCCCTCACAGGGGTTTTGTAAAGAGAAAAACACTTTTGATTTCTTAAAGTGAAATAAAGAAGATTGCTATTCTATCTCATTTGTGTGTACCAGTGACTTGGTTACTTTTTCTTTTTGATCTCCGCATTTACTTTTTGTAATCTGTATATTTTTTAGAAACTTATATAAATTTTTTATGTTATTTTGTAACAGTCTTTTCATAACAAAAATCAGCCTAAACCCTTGTAATTAATACTCGTGGATTGGGAAAATATTTTTGAGGCTATAAAACATAGGGTGATATTCCCGGCTATCTTGTCTTAGCTAGGCAAGATTAAAAAATGCTTGAGCAAGATAATTCATATCTTTTCCTCAACATTGTGCAGCTAGAAATGTTGAAGGGTGAAGTGTTGGGAGGACTGGTGAATGGAAGTCGACTGAAAATCTATAGGGACGGTCGATCGTTTGCGCACTAGTTTGACCTGTGTAAGAACCTATGTACTATAGTAGTGTATTATGGGAGGAAAAAGAAAAAGAAAAAGAAAGAAAAAGTGGAAAAACAAAAACAAAAACAAAGGAAAAACAACATAAAGTAAGTAAGTTTAAGAAAGAGACGTAAGTGCGCAGAAGGAAGGAGTGTTGTGTAGATAGAAGAAACCACACAAAAGAAGTAAATTATGTGTAGAAGCACAACCCATGTAGTAAATGTACAGGTAAGCTAGAAAAACTGCACGGATGAGGACGAATAAAACATTGTTAAACAACATTAAAGAGTAGAAATGATGGTTCAAAAGATGTAATGACATGAAAACATGGGGACACATAGTCATAAATAAAAAAAGTCAGTGAAGATCATGATAGACTGGCAAATCGAAGCAAAAATACAATGAAAGATTTCAAAATAAATCAGCGTTAAAGCATGCATTGATTGCATAACTAGTGGATTCAAAAGTTAATTTAGGCACGAAGGGAGGTGGACAATTGGTGAAGGGGCACAAAAAAACATGGAGGGTCGAAAAACATTGGTCATTGTTAGTTGGAGTTGCATGCAAGTAAGAGAGATCTAAGAGCCGTGTTGCAGATCCTGAGAAAAACCACAGAGTTGAAGTAGTTGTTGCTAGTAATCGGATTACAGAGATGTCACCACCAAAGAAAACAATGTCCGCACCAAAGAAAGTATGAACATGAGTAGAAACAGCAACATTATAGGTTGAGGAGACTCCAGGAGCATCGTCATCGAAGCCAAGGTTTACTAGGGACTACATTCCGCCGAGGAAGGATGATGCCAAACCAATGACGTTGAAGAAGGATGCCAAGTATCCAATGGTGACACTCGACATCCCAGATGGGGTCATCATCGATGGGGATATGTTAGTTAAGGTGCTACAACTTAAATATGTGGACCACGATATCACATACACAACAAAGTTCCCTAAACTTACACCCAGTGAATACTTGGAATTGAAAATAGATCCAATGATGAATCATACTATACTTAAATATGTTTGACATTACACACTTCGGCAGGAGCCGTGAGGTGAATGCATGTGTCAAGATGCTGTTAACCTATGTGCATGGTGGTTAGTTATGGTTGGATAGGCCAATTTCTATAAACACAGATCTCATTTTCCGAGTCACATGAGGAATATTACACCTTGTTGTTTGTAGACAAAAAGAATGACAAGAATTTGTTAGAGTCCATGAGGGATAAAATTCACATAGTTAGAGGGGTGTGTAGGTTGGACATACCAAGTATCTATGACCCAAAAATAATATTTGGGTCATGACAGAGGCATGGAATTCCACTATTCCTGGTTGTTAATTCTGATTGCATTCACAACATGGAATGAACGAGAGGATGCATAGTTTATGGTTCTAAGAGGTAACTATTCTTGGCCTTCAAGTATCATAACTTTTGGTAAATGACAAACAAGAGAAGACATATAGACACCAACGTTGAGTTCTTTATGTACAATGAAAGGATTAGGAGGTGTATCCAGGATACACTATGAATTTCACCACAACTTGTAGATGCGTACACACTGATTGTGCGATTCCGGGAAGACCGTCATCACATCTACATAGAAGCAAAGAAAGACTCGAGAGAGGAATGGGTCCATACAAAGTACAAAATCATAGAGGAAGACATCCAATTGATTATGTAGGTTAGGGACCTAGACTGGAAGGCTCCTGTGAACAAAACAGAGACGAAGCACCCTGACAATGAAGAAGAAGACCAAGGCAATGGTCAAGGAAATGGATAAGGCGATGGCACATGGGACGCATAGAAGACAGTACCAAAAGTAGGGGAAAAGATGAAAGACAAGGATAAGGGGAAATCAACATCTACGCGAAAGAATATGAAATCCCATAAAGAACCAACTATCTACACTTTGATAGATGATGATATTGATAAGATCGAATACCAAGTGAGGCCCATGTTGTGGAATATGCAGCTCAACAAACGTCACAGAAACATGAAGGACTGCACCCGAAGGTGTAGGACTAATTAACGACATTGCAACAACTCTGCGAGGCAGTAAGGAGAGCACCAAAGTGAAGATATGGTGAAGGAACAACAACAAGTGCGGCTGGGGAAGTAGGAGCCACCACTTATTACTTGTCAAAGATAACAACAACACTTAGAGTTTTGAAGATCTTTCCAGATGCAATTGAGTTCCCCATGACAGAGATGTAGGAGTAGGCATGAGTACTAAGTCATCTGGACTTAGTCGTTTCATAGATGCCCATAGGAGCACTATAAGGCTTACAAAAATGTATTGTGTATGAAATATAGTTCCGAGAAGAGTCAACGTCAAAGGAGTTGGCTAAGGTAACAATCAATAAGGCAGAACTATAGAAGCATTATACAACAATTATGTAGGAGTAGGACAAGGTTGAGAAAAAGGTAGAGAAGATATTGAAGGAGAAGGATGAGGCCGAGAAAAAGGTAGAGAGGATACAACAGGCTATCCATAAACTATATAAGGAGATTCCAGATGCAAGATACCAGATATATAAAATATGCAGAACAGAAATGAAATGCTAGAAATGACAGAATATCAGTAAAATATCCAGCATAATTCACACTACACAGAAACGATATACGAAATAGCAACATAAATAACACTTTGAATCAGATAGCAATGTTCATAGGCCTCTTCGAGGGGGCAACCTCCAGTCGAGCAACGCTCTGTTACAATAATATCCAAGCTAGGGTTCTCATACCCTCGACTCCTATTTATACTAAAAAGAAGCATCTAGAGGAAGA
>ML778892.1:1538732-1554994 GCA_009831015.1 Picea engelmannii
CTTCAGGAAATCTAGGCCGGTCCGTACACAGGTGCTGTCTGATGCGCTACCACTCGAAGGGGTACCAACAGGGGTTACAAGGGTGGCCAACAGACGTGCGCTTAAGAACCACTTGTATTTCCTGCGTGTATGAATCCCTCAACTGCGGGTTTATGCGCGTAACGACAAATCTCTGTGGCTTAAAGACGCCGGAATACGTCTCTACCCTGAAAAAAAAAATACCCACAATTTCTGCCAAGGAAAGTGCTCTGATACCACTTGCAAAATACCAGATATATAAAATATGCAGAACAGAAATGAAATTCTAGAAATGACAGAATAACAGTAAAATATCCAGCATAATCTTCACACTACACAGAAACAATATACGAAATAGCAACATAAATAGCACTTTGAATCAGATAGCAATGTTCACAGGCCTCTTCGAGGGGGCAACCTCCAGTTGAGCAGCGCTCTGTTACAATAATATCCAAGCTAGGGTTCTCATACCCTCGACTCCTATTTACACTAAAAAGAAGCATCTAGAGGAAGATCCTTCTAGAAGCGAAAGCTTCTATTAGGTCTTCTTACATCCGCCTTATTCTATTTTATTGAAAGGTCTTATTAATATTGACCTTTATTACATCCGAATACATTGATCTACCTATGTGCGGGTTAGGACCTTAACACCAGAGGTGTCGATGATGGTAGAAGCCACACTATAGAAACATGTATCCAAAATCAGTGAAGTTATTCAAGGATTCTGCACCATAATTAGAGAGTTGGAAGTGCGCACTACCCCAGGGAAACCATCTGAGGAGAAGGAACAAAGAGAAAGAACAACCCTAAAATCGGTGGAAATCTTTGAGAGTCTAGATGAGGAGTACACAAATTTATGTGAAGAAATCATGCAAATTTGGACAAAGTTGATGGAGGATTTGGAGATGAAGGTCATCGAGGAAAGATAAAGGAATGCACAGGAGAAGGCGCAGAAGGCCACGCGGAATATAAGTATGCTACCACAATCTAAGTTCATAGTGGCCATCCTGACGAATAAACAATCATGCAATGAGATCGAACTTCTAAGGGAACACCAAAATACTCTCGCACAATGATTGGTACCCCTGCAAGATGAAGCACTCAGGGTCATAGGGGAATTGGTAGTTGCACAAATAGTCGAGGATATTTTGTAGAAAGAAGCTGAGGTAAAGAAGGAAGTTGCTACAACAAGAGAAACTCTCCAAAATTTCATGGAGGCATGGAAGGGCGCGATGCAACAGGCTTAAGTGGCTTGGGACGAGCCACATGTGAGTGTTGGGGGCTTATTGGTAATGCATTTTGAATAACTATGTTTTGAAATGCGTGTGAAAAAGTAGAAAAGGGAGCAATTTGCGGGGTCAAAGACGAAGTTAGAGCGAATTAAAAATAAGAAAAGAAAAACAATAAGTAGGTGCAAAGGAAGGAACAACAACATGTAGGTGCAAAGGAAGGAAAAGCAACATGCATGTGCAAAGGAAGGAAAAGTAGCATGCAGGTAGAAAGGAAGGAAAAGTAGCATGCAGGCGCAAAGGAAGGAAAAACAACATGCTGGCGTAAAAGTAGGAAAAGCAACATGTTGGTGAAAAAGAAGGAAAACAACTAGGAAATATTAGGGTTTTGGGATAAACTATTAGGGTTTTGAGCCCTAAATCTATGTATAAATATGTAATGGGTTGGGGAAGAATAGGATGCTGAGAGTAAGAGATTAGGTTACGTATGAGTGAGAATCCTTACTTGAGGTTTTGGAGAGGTTTTGAAGAGAGAGAGAGGCTTACATTGCATAGCAGCTAGGTAAGTCTGGATAGTATGATATGTTGTATCTATTGTAAGCGCAATGCGTAGGCCTGGGGTGATTAATACATGTAGATTAATACAGGGGGCAATCATTGTGGATGTAGCCCAAGGATTGAGTGAACCACGTTAAAATATTGTGTCTGAATGTGTTGTGCTGATGTGATTTCCCATGGATGTTATCTTTATGCATGATTAATATAGATCTGTTTACTATATGATTGATGTAGAGTAATAAGGAATGCTATAGTGGGTTACTTATGTTGCAATCTATGTTATAATGGTTCTGCACAATAGATTTTGTTAACTAATCAAAGGATATGAATAAAGGTATTGCACACAGGGTGGATAAATAGTAATGGATATGATGATAGCCTCACATCCCCTTGTCCCTACAAAAACTTGGTTCCTGCAGCCCTAGTAGATGCCTCGGGTGAGACTCCACTTACATGCAAGTGATGCCAAAAGGTTTGTATCTAAAGGGTTTTGTTGGTTGAATAAACTGAACCTAGGGTCTTATAACCACAATCCAACACTACTCAACTACCCAGGTACTAGAGATTGATGTCCTCCAGTGTTGTTGTTGGTGTACTATAGCAACAAGACGGTTAAATGGTTTATGTAAAGTTGGTTTAGGTATACCTAGGGGACTTCCTATATACCGTAGGGTATGTGGAACTGAAATTTCATATATAGGTACTATTTGATGTAGTACTACTTGAAGGGGTACCAATAAGGGTTACAAAGGTTTCCAACAATATGATTCCACTTGTATTTCTTGCATGTTTTCTTCTTGTATCACAATTTTACCCACTGAATGATAGATCACTATGTTATTTAAAGGTTCCATAACACATCTCTAAAAAAATACAAAATTTATGAGCTTGCTAATCGATGAAAAAACTCTAAAGATCACAAAAAAATAATTTGTGCAAGGTAGGGTTCGAGGCCAAAAATGTAAAATGATCACAACTTCTGTTGTACCTCTCAGATTGGTTAGTATGACACTAATTATGAAATTCCACACCTTCTCTAGATCTACTGGCACTGGTTTGACTAAAATCTATGCAATATATGAAAGTATATAAAAAATGTGAAGTTCGCATCCCTCTCGGAAAAAAACCCCTAAAAAATGTCGATTTTAAATCAATGATATCTCCACTTTCTTGACTCCATTTTGGACGTTTGTTTTCTGAAATTGGGTATTTTTTCAAGAGGAATTAAGGTATTGAGCTGGATTTTCCAAATTTTACACATAAAGTTTTAGAAATTGACCTGAATGATGTCGTCCTCTTTTTTCCTTAAAAAATCAACAAAGAGAAAAAAAAATTCCCACTTTGTGCCCAAAAATTCTTCCACTTCATGCCCAAGAAATAGCTCTGATGCCACTTGTAGTGTAATTAACCCCAAAACTTCATATAATTCACATAAAATATAGTTAAAAACCCAAGAACATAAGAGAAAAGAAAGATAAACCCTAAGGAATATCTCTTTGATAAGCTAAAATAAAGAGCTATGTTCACTTCCCTCTTCAAGGGGGCAACCTCAAAGATAAATGCTCCAAATACAATAATAATTATTTACAAAACAATACATAACCTTCTACTCAATATATAGCTATCCACAGAGAATATTAACTACCTATGGGCCCCTTATAATGAGGGCTAACCAACTAATTTGGGCCTTATTACTTAAAAAGACCCTTTATTACAATGAGTGACTATTGACTAACTATTTAATGGGATTTCTTCAAGGAAGGTGGCCTCATACATTAATAAAGTATATAAATAAGGGGGTTAGGGTAGGACCCTAACATTAGGGTTATAATGGTTATGGGTTATACATGATAGGGGTTATGAGTGAAATGTGTAAGTAGTTAGGGATTGTATGGATTAATATTTGTAATGGTTCATGGTTAGGGGTTAATGGGTAGGGTTTAAGGCCAGTAATGGGAGATAGGAGTGATATGGGTTATCATGAGTTAAAGGGATATAAAGGTTAGCGATTATAAGGATTCAAGGTTAGGGGTTATGGCGTAGGATTTTAGGGTAATGGATGTTAAAGGTTATATGGCTTTAAGTGGTTACAAGTTAAGGATGTGGAGTGAGTTGAGGTTAAGGGTGATAGGGGTTAGAGAAATACAAGTTACTCGCTAGGGGATATAATGGTTATTGGGTTTGTTATTATAAGTATTACACTATAATGGTTATTGTTTAATGTTTACAATAGTTAAGGGGAGATAATTATGTGTTATATGGTTTAGGATTTATATTGGCTAGATGTCATATGGGTTATGGGTTGGGGGTGATATGGGTTAGGGATTAAGTGTGATAGGGGTTTATCATTATATGATTAAGGGTTGCAACTATTAAGACTCAGGGATTTCTTATAACAGTGAAGAAGTAGGTCAAAGGGCTAGTGTTGTGCAAAAACAAAATACTTCAAATCAAAATGCGCTTAAATTGAAACTATGTGCTCGGGCGGTGCAACAAATGTTTTATAAATGTGTTCCAATAAATGAAAACAATGTAAAGCTCAGATGTAAATTTTTTTTTCCTATGGTTTTGAAAAAATAAAGACATTATCCTAAGACTGTAAATAATGACCTTCTTATAAAATCATTTGTAGTAATTGGACCTTCCAATCACTCTAATAAATTTTTGATGAAGTCCATGAAAGGAGCGAGTGAAGGTATGATAGAGATAATTATAGTGAAAAGCAGTGGGGTCAACTCCCAACAACCAACATCTATATGTCTGAGGTGCCTCCTCAATCCCATGAAAGCCACCTAGTAGGAACCTATGATTGGCCACTAATATACCTATGCATAGATGTGTACAAGGGGTTAGGCCTCTAACAGTCAAGGGGTTGAGCTGTAGGTTAAAAAGGCTAGGTTGCCTCTATTAAACTATTGACCTTGGCCTAAAAAATACACTCATGAGCATGCCCCATGCTAAATTGGCCTTCAACACATTTGATAGAGAGGATTTTAAAGCTCCCTAAAGGATAACAACTATGTCTCAATGTAAATGATTGTGGTGAATTGTTTGGATGCCTATTCCCACAATCCTAAGGTGACTGCAAGATTATTTTCATCCTCAAGTGATAAATTTAGTTGGTTATGAGTTAACTTGTCGATTTAAAAGTCTGAGCTTGGGGTCATGAACCAAACATATATGATTAAGGTGTGAAGTATGTGCACATGGTGTGAATAATTTGAAATGAAACGTTGGAAATGAAATAAATATTACTGAAAAAGAAATGCCAAATAAAATTATAAAGAAGGAAAGTAAATTAAATTAAGAAATATTAATTCATTTTTTTCCTAAAAAAATTCGTACTTTCTATTAGGGTAATAGGTTGTACATTCAAAAGGCACTATTGTGCGAGATGGGTTTGAATCATCTGACCAAAACACCAATTGAAAATCACTAAGTTGTCCTAAAAGATAAGTTCAAAATATATCATAAGTACATCAACAAATGTGCATTGAATACATAGATGCATAAGAGCTAAATAAAAAGAGTCCTCAACTGGAGTGATCAAACAGACATCAATATATTCTTCCCAAACAAGAACATTGGCAAGAAAATGGAGTGCCTCTTTTGAGAGGAAGTCACCCTCAAAATTTAAATCCTTGAAGATATGAGCGAAGTGAATATCATTAAAAGTTCTGGAAATGGAATGTAACTCCTGTCCCAACAATAGTAGATCCAAATGATGAAGTTGTGTCGAATTGTTCATCCATCTAATACATAATTTAGAGTCACCATAAATATGACAGATGATGACTGTATTGACTATTGCGAACTTTAGCAGTGTAAGGAGAGTAGAGAACCTTTCCAAATTGTTGGAGCCAGATCCAATGTTGGCTCTCCCGAGAAAGTAATGTTTTGGTGTTAGATACGAGGAGAAATTGAGACCACATGTCTTATCTGGGCCTTGACAAGTCCCATCAAAGAACCGTTAGGGATTGGATTTATCAATTCTGAGAGGCATGAGTATTCTGGGAGCTTTAGTGGAAGGGGGCGACTTATAATATTGAGACAAAACAATAACTTGTTGTGTGAATTTAATGGAAGGAAAATATGTATTTTCGAACAATCGCTCATTACAAGCCAACCACAATCCCCAAGAGACTAGTAATGGTAGGAATTTCCATCCAAATAGCCTTGAATTCGAGAAAAATTGCTTAAAATAGTTAGAAATACTATCCTTCATCCATAGCATTGGAACACTTGTGTGCTTCTCCATTTCAACCCATAATTTTTTGGCGAAATCAAAGTGTAGGAAAAGGTGAGAATTCATTTCCTCCATCTGTAAAAAAAATGAGCAGATTTCCAGACCCCGATGACCAATTTTTTGTAAACGATCCCATGTTAGAGCTCTACCTTTTAGAATCAACCAGAAAAAAAGGATGGCTTTCGGGGGTCCTTTGATTTTCTATATATTTCTATAACACCATGAAGGATTATATTCATCATGGTCCAAAAAAGAGGAATAACTAAGTTTGACAAAGTATGACCCACCATACTAAGGATATGACCAAGCTAATTCATCAATATGCTTTGATAGATGAATGTGTGCTTTCTAAAGAGATGAGATGTAATTTAGCCAGCCATGAATCCATGTGTCATCAAGTTCCAAGTCTATGTAAGTAAGCCACACTTGTATCCATAATGACATCGCCTCCCAATTTTTCAATTGATCCAGAGTGTAATAACCTTTCATTATGAGAGACTGAATATGTTACTCCTTCAAGAATACTTTACCACCACAACCAATGATCACATCGATACCAATCCTTGCCCGAAAACCATTGCCTATGTTCTAGGAAATTTGTCGATTATTAGAAAGGATTGAGAAAGTGCCCTCCACTGCGATGATGTGGTCAAGAGGTGTTTATTCCTAAGGCGAATCCAATCCACAATTGTGAGTGGAGAAATATACTTAGCAATCAAAATATTTTTCTAGAGGCTCTCTTGGGTGAGAAATACCCAAGAATATTTGGCCACAAGGTCTTGATAAAATTTCACACTATCCTTTAGACCACAACCACCACACTCTTTGGGATTTGTAAGACATTTCCATCTTACCAAATGGAGACCCTTACATTCCAAATTGCTTTTCTAGAGGTAGTTGAAACAACATTTTCTAATTTGGGTAAGGGTGCCCTTAGGAATCTAAGCCACGAGATGCTAGTAAACATGGATCACTTCTAATACTAATTTAATGAGGACTAAATGACCTCCCTTGGAGATCCAACGGTTTCACCATAAGTTCACCTTTCGCTCCACCTTAGAAACTAACCAGGCCCAGTCAACAATGCCATATTTATTGGGCTTAATGGCATATCCCAAGTATTTGATTCCATCCCCTATCTCATTTTTCTCAAATGGAAAAAATTTGGAAGAGCTCCATGTTCTTCGCTTCCAGTTTGTAGATAGATGGCAGATTTCCTTTTATTAATAATCATCCCTGTCGTTGCACTAAAAATGTTTAAAATATTCTTTAAGATCTAACAATCTGCAACAACATAATGACAAAATATCAATACATCATCTACAAATAGTAAATGAGAGAGTCTTGTCAAAGGGACAAAAGTGATTCCATGAAAGGAATGGGTTCTATGAGCTTCTAACATGGCTTGACTTAGACCTTCCATCACCAAAATAAAAAGATAGGGGGATAATGGACAACCTTTTTTGAGCCCCCTGCTTGATTTGAAGAATGGTGAGCCAACACCATTTATTAAAAGTGCAAAGGAGGTTGACGTGAAATGCATCATAATCCATTTAACAATATGTAAATCAAAACCAATATGTAACAATAATAATTTAATATATAACCAGGAGACTCTACCAAAATCTTTTGATAGATCAATTTTGAAAATCGACACATCATTTTTTTTTTTGATAGTGTGGAGACCTTCTTGCACTGCTCTGAGGCTTCATGAATTAATCATCCTATCAGGAAGTTGAATCGTTCTTGGGAAATGTAGTTGGAGAGAAAAGGATTAAGGCACAATGAAATGATTTTAGAATGAATTTTATAAAGACTGTTGCATAATACAATGGGCCGAAAGTCTTTGAAAGTGGAGGGAAGATATGATTTTGGAATAAGAGCTACAAAGGTAATGTTTATGGATTGTTTTAATTTTCCCTCTGATCTGATTTCTTCCTTAAAACTGAGTAGATCCTTCCCCACAAGATCAAAAAAATCCTAGTAGAAGTCTATAGTCTAGCCGTTAGGGCCAGGGATTTTGTCCCTTTTGAAAGATTCTAAGACACCACTAATCTCTTCCTTAGTTATATCTCTAAAGAATTCTCTATTATCAATATGTTCAATCATCTTCAGAAATATTATTAAAAGATGCAACATATCCACAATGGATTCATGCTCTTTCTCGAAAAATATATCTTTGAAGTGTGACACCCCCAACTTTGCAAGTTCTCAGAAGCCCTTTTTCTTGTTTCCAAGCTAATCCTCTAGTTCCTAGTTAGTATTGCAATTTTTCCTGTGGTTAGTAAATTTTTGGAAATACTTGGTGTTATGATCACTCAATTCTAGCCATGTAGCGTGACTCTTGAGGCACCATGCTTGTTCCTTCTTTATTAGAATGGAGTGTCGATTGGTTTCCAACAGTTTGCATCGATCCCTTACCTATGAAACCACCATTGGGTTTCCTATTCCTTGTCCATACAAATCCTCTAGATCTTTTTTAATAAGTTTAATGTCATTTACAAGAGTTTGTCTGCGGTTTTTAGCCCAAATCCTTTTTCAGCTTCCACAAATTCTCCACAAAATGATCACTGGTTGACATGCCCGTGTTCAATGAAATAGGGGTCCATGTGGAGTAGAATAATTACTTAAAATATTCAATATTTTCCCAACTAGAATTATACTTGAAGGGTGATCCCAACTTGCCTTCTGGTTTTCCCAGTTCTTAAAAAATGGGTCAATGATCAAAGCATCGGATCGGGCCTACCCATGAATGGTAATTGTGGATGGACTGGAGAAAGTCTTTTTTTTTACTAGAAATCGATATAGCTGTTTATGTATACCTTCATCCCCACTTTGAATGTTGAACTAGGTGGGTCTCAAAACCATAGGTTCCACATCTGCTTTTAATTTATGAAGAAAGTAATTAGAGAGTTTGTCCCCAAATCTCATCTTTATTCACATTAAAATTTAAATTACTCTCGATCACTAAAATCTCTTCCATAGCCAGAGTGGAGTCAAAATTTTTGTTCCATAATGCCTCTTTCCTAGGATAGTTCCCATAGACATTGAGAATTTTATAATGTCGATTTATCTCAAGGATGAAGATTTATGTAAAGAGGCTAGAAACAATGGAGAAGGAATTTGTTAGAGTAACCCTAAGAGACAATCCAATGATTGAACCACCTGAGAATCCCTCAGAGTCAGACCCAATGAACTACCAACAAGGGAATATGCAATCAATATCAAAGAGGAAGGAGTCACAAGAGCCCATGGTTTCCTAGATAAGTATAAGATCAGGTTTAGAATCATCACAAAGTCTGTAGAGGGACAATTTTTTGGCGTTCCCTTCTAAGCCATGAATATTGATGGACAAAATGATCATTGGGAAACCTTATGTGAGGCATCACTACTCTAAGGACCCCTGTTATAAGTTTTTTTTTACCTTGAGAGACCTCACGAGAAGCTTTTTCTTGTGCATGCTTAATAAAAGACTTACAACCAACTTTCGAAGGGACACAATATTTGACATAATCTGAGCCTAAACCTCTTAAAAAAGCAACACCATTACCCATGGGCCACAAAAAAATATAGTTCTCTCCTCAACGAGTTTGAAGTGGGCTCCGAGAGAATTTCACCAGGCCTGACCCGAGAGGTGGGAGGCACCATGGGGTCAAGATAAGGAGGGGAGAGAAGAGGGTTATCAATTGATAAAAGTTTATAGACAGGTGGGGAGATGACCACATTTTGAGGGAGAGTCTCATGACCCACCCCCATTATTTCATTCAAAGCATTAACAAGAAAGGAAGGACAAGGAGTCATGTAAGTGTTTTTCAAAATGGTTGACTTACCAACATATTGGAAATATTATATTGTCGCGGCCCAAATTACCTCCAGATTATTGTCTTGGGACTCCATAAGTTCCAGATATCCTGTTAACTTGTTCAATGATGATGATGTCCCCACACCTTGATCTACCTTATCTGATTCACTAGAGATAGGAAGTGCATTCTTTGTGTGGGCGAGATCATTAGGGATCGACAAATGCTCCTCTGTGGGCTGGAGATCACCTTTAGTAGAAAAAGCAAGAGAAGGAGAGGGAGAATTTTTTCATTGTGAATTTTTTTGTTAAGGGGACAACATCGTCACTTGATCATGATCTATTCCTGATATTCAAAATCTCAAATCACACTTTGCATGCAAGTGTCCCACACGGTGGCAGAGTGGGCATCGAAAAGGCAAATGGAGATAGTCCAGTTGTTGTGTGTAGATATTTTCTCCTAGGAAGATATCCATGGATTCGTAAAGGCCATTCCTAGGGTCAATATCAACTAATATTTGTGCTACATATTGGTAATTTAATGTGTTATATGAAGTTTCCAAGGACCTCGCCAATGGCCCAAATCCCCTCATCCAACCATAATTTGACGAGTAAAATTCAGGAGCTTAATTTAGATTGGTAGGCTGGATAGGCTCTCTTCTCTGGCATCAAAGAGAGGATTCCATGGCTTTGAACATAAAAGGTGGCAATTGACCAAAAGGATATCCTCCACATTGGTATTATAATGAAAAATCACCCCCATCCAACCTCTGGAGTTAAGGTGACAGATAGGAAGGTAACCCAGGGTTGACTACCATTCTTTTTCCATCCATGCCAAGATTGTGTTGTAAGCCATTCTCCTGCCAACAAGCTTGCCCACTATGGATCAACCATGGAAGTATGCTATTTGTGAAGCCTGTATATCTTCACCCACAACGAGTGCAACTCTTCCACCCCTAGCTTTTATAGTTTTTTTTACGTTTTTTCCCTACATTTGTGTGCAAAACATCAACAGAGCCAGGCAAAATTCAAATCCTGTGAGGGGGAATTCACAGAGAATTTGGTCTTATTCCCTATCTTCTCTACAACATTAGACTCATTCTGTGAATGTGAAAATTGCGACCTTAGAGTTGAATGAAATTTTGAGGGAGGGATGATAGCCTTCATGGACTCACATGAATCCCATTGAGAGTTACGAAGTGTATTTAATTCTTTAGAAAAATGGGTCAACTCCATAGTACCCAGAGTGATGAGGTGTTTGAGAGGTAGGGAATTCTATTGAAAAGTAAGTCACATGGGTAGCTTCGAGCCCCTTCCTATCTCGTGCGTGGAGCCTTCATAATGGGATGTAACTTGGGAGATGAGAAATATCAGATTCTAACAACAAATCGTCAGTGTAGTCGACCAACGGACCATAACGCTTCATATTTCCTTGGGATCAACCCCATGCAAGGTAGTTTGAACACTAGTTACACCATCACCTAGTTAGAATGGTCACTTCCAGGTCGCCATTGCTAGGGTTTTTGTCTTGAGCTTTTCAAAATCCCTTAAATTACAACATTATTATGTAGTATAGTACATTCAGACATTAATTCATTTTAATAATAAAAATAATAAATTATAGTAATTATAATAATAATTTTTGACATTTTCTTAAAGGATTTAAATAGTAAATTAAACCTCCTAACTTATAAGGACAACATTGAAGAACTCTATCATAATTTTACAACTACCCTTTCCACTTCTATTAACAAGTTCTCTTTCGAGGTGTCCCATAAAAAGAATAATATAACAACCAACCCTTGGTATGATAAAGAATGTAAAATTTCTAGGAAAGCCATTAGGGATGCTTCTAATGAGCCCTTAAAACTCGATAAGATCAATACGTACAAAGCCCTAATTAAAAGTAAAAAAAGATACTATATCAATAAAAGGCAAGAGCAACTTTCACAACTATACAAGTTGGATCCTAAGAAGTTCTAGAGCCAAATTCTAAAATGCAATACTAAAGAAAATAATAGGATTCCCTTAACGGACTGGAATTCCTACCTTAAAAATATTTATGAGTTCCCTAATGCCATGGACACCATTCCTATTRTCCCTACAAAGGAAGAAGTTTTTTCTTTAGATGACATAGAGTTCAAGGTTAAGCGGCTCGCAAATGGGAGAGCCAAGGACATTGAAGGCTACCAAGCTGAAATTTTTAAAATAGAAGGGCCAATCCTTATCCCTCAAATACACAAGCTCTTCAACTTAGCAGTCAAGAAGGGCTTCGCTTCCCTAAACCCTGGACACAAAGCCTCATTGTTCCTATTTTTAAAAATGGGGATAAAAACATTCCCTCTAATTATAGGACCATTATGATTAGCCCAATTTGAGCCAAGCTTTATGGAATTATTTTGGAAAAGAAGATTAGCATTTGGCTAGAAAGTCACAGTAAAAGAGCTAAAGGTCAGGCCAGGTTTAGGAGATATCATTCAACTATGGACCATCTTGTTACCTTTAGGATCATTGCAGAGGAGTTCCGCAATGCTAAAACCAATCTTTTTTGTTGTTTTGTTGACTTTAGAAAATCTTTCGACATGGTTCCTAGGAAAAACCTTTGGAATAGGTTGGAAGAGATAAAAGTGCCTCTCGAGTTGAGAGCTGCTGCAATAAGGATGTATGAGAATGTTATTGATAAGTTTAAAAACACTAAGGGCTGGTCAAAAGAGATTAACTGCAATATCGGAGTCAAACAAGGTTGTCCCTTGTCCCCTACCCTTTTTGGCATATACATTGATAAGTTAGAAGAATGCTTGGAAAAAGCAGGTTGCGTCGGCCCTACTCTCACTGGTATAGTCATCAATCTTCTTCTTTATGCCAATGATATTGTTCTTATGGCAAGGAGTCCCTATGATCTTGAAAACCAACTAAGAATCCTCAAGGATTTTTGCTCCAATATGGGTATGACTGTTAATACTGATAAGACTAAGGTCATGATTATTAAATCCAATAANATCCCTTATGATACCTTTGTATATGAAAACAACAACTTGGAGGAAGTGACTTCATACAAATATCTTGAAATTGATATTCACCACAAGCTCAATTGGAATTATAGCATTGAGAAAAGGATTATTGGGGGATGGAAGGCTTATTATGGGCTTGAAAACAATTGTAAATCAATAGATCTTTGGAGTTGGGATAAGAAGAAACTCCTCTTTGAGACTCTTGTTACACCTGTTATTCTTTATGGATGTGAATTCTGGGGCTGTAGTATCTCTCATGAATCCTGGAGAAAGATAGAGCAAATGCAAAAGAATTTTATAACCTATAATCTCAAAATTAAAGGAAATACGCCCTATCCCATCCTCCTTGTATAAACAAGCCTCTCCCCCATTGATAGCATGGATATGAATAGATACCTAATGTATAAGAACAAGTTAAACAACATGGAAGACAAGAGGCTACCTAAAATTGCTTCAAAATCAAGTCATAACCACCATCTACTCAAGCAAGGATGACATAAAGACGCCCGGTCTTGGCTAAACTATCGGGGAATCATGGAAGAAACCATTTTGCAGAATACAGATACTATTAAGAAAAATGTCAAATCAAAATTTAAGGAAAAAATGTGGTGTTATAAAGAGTTAGAGGAAAAAATAAAATTAAGGTATTATAAAGATGTAATCAACCCTAATCTAGAAGATAAAAATTATCTATTTGTTTTGCCAAGTGTAAAGAAAAAAATAAGCATTGCTAAGATAAGAACAAATTATCACGAGCTCCATAGTGAAACTGGGCATTGGTCAATTCCTAAAACGCCATGGGATGAAAGAGTGTGTCACCTTTGTGACATTAATAAGGTTGAAGATGAAAAGAACTTTCTCTTAGATTGTCCAGCCTATACCCATATTAGAACTCATTTTCAAAATATTGATCACACTACCAACCTTCCTAACCTCTTAACTCAACAAAAGTATGGTGATCTTGGAAAGCTTCTCTTAATACTTTTCAAGCACAGAAACAAAATTCTAAAGAATCACAAGTAATCACTTACTGTCTTAAGGTCCGATAGACCAATTAGGTCTTAGTGGACGTTAATCATCATCATCATCATCAGTAAGAATTATAATTTTTTTTAGTATAATTAATAATAAATAATTAATATTAATGATTCGATGAGCATCAAATCATATGACTTAAAAAAACACTAAATGACACCATGGCAATGCATATTTTGTATTTGTGTCATTACAATAGACACACATTCAACACAAACATGACACTACATAAAATAGAGGATGTTAAATAAAAGGTTGTGTTGAACTCTTAAGGTATTTCTAATATAAATGAAAAAAGAGGGGTTCCTCATTTCATTTTCATTTCACATTATTGGGAAAAGCTCCTTTTCATTTTCACTTCACAGTATTGGGAAAAGCTCCTTGGAGGTGGAAGGGGTTTGTGGGGACACTCAACAAGAGCAAGGAAGGGAGATCTATGGGGAATCATTGAATTGATTAGCTTCCAAATAAGTTATTTTATCATTTTTCCTCCTTTGTTTTCCGAATTTGTCGATTTAACTCAATATGGAATTTGGGTTTTGGATATGGGGTTTGTGCCAAGACGGGGTTTGAATTTTTGAATATGGGATTTCAGACAATATGGAGGTTTTGAACATGGGATATGGGGTTTCACAAATAATATTTACAAAACAAAAAATAAATTAGATTTAAAAATTACCTCTTCTGCTTCCTTCCTCTTCCTCTCTTCCTCTTCTCCTCTTCTCCTTCTTCTTCCTCCTTTCCTCTCCCTCCCCTTTTCTCCTTCCTCTTCCTCCTCTCCTCTTCCTCTTTTATTCACCTTCCTCTCCCTCTTCTTATTCCTCTCTCCCTCTCCTTCCCCATTCTCTCCCCCTTTTTCTTCCACCCTCCTTTTCAATTTCCAAACTTTCCGTCCAAAAATATTAATAGAAAATTACAATTAAAAAACTATTGATTTTTAATGATTTCAAATTTTATATTAAAAAATAAAAATAACTTTATTTTCATTGATGGAAAAATAAATATATATTAACAATTTCGAAAAACTACATATACCAAGTGTAATTAAAAATGGGAGAAGACCAAAGTTGTAAAGTTCCCTAGCTTGATTGAGGTTCATTACATACAGAAAACACATAAAAATAAAAATTTGCTACTAACATATTCTGTAGCTAACAATCTATAGGAAAACACATAGATTTAACCCCTTGATGATACCATTATTTAAATGAAGCTACACCATGCTAAACTTACATGAATGCAACCAATAAATTCACCACAATAACATATAATTCATTCTCATACACATAATAAAATGCACAATAGTTTAAGTCATAAACTAACTTAGAAAAGCAGATAAACACTTATCTTTTAAAACAATTGTGCAAATAGTTGCTTGGGATAGATGTTCCACCCAACCATAGACTTGTTGTTCTAGATATCAAAAGCAATTCACCCCCAAGATGGGGCTAGGAATCCATAAAAGAGGGTGTCTCTCACTATCCACTCACAACTCAGATAATCCCACAACCCACTAGAATTCTCCTACAACTATCCCAATTTTCCACCAACTCTCTTTCTCTCGACCTTCCCAACCTAAGGAATGTACCCCTTCACTACTCTAAATCCATCGGTCGTCCCATTCATTTATCAGGGTATCTCTGGCATAGGTAACTAGGAATATCACTACTGGGAAAATCAAGGGAACTCATTTCTAGGAAAACTACCAGGAAAGAAAATAACAACAAACTTGCTGCTTGAGTGCAACTCACACACAATAGTTCACTCTTCAAGCTTGGAAACTTGGTTCTTATGCAAGCCTAAAAAATTTCCTCTTTTGTAAGCCTGGAAACTTGCTTCTTCTGTCTCATAGCTACAAAACTCTCTAGAATTTTCCCTCCATTACTGCTCCCAGCTCCAACGCTCTCCTCCCTACTATCTCTTCCTTCCCCTGCAAAAATGTGACTGAATAATTCTTTTGTCCATGCCCATATGAATTTCCTCTCTTTTCCTATTTGCTTGACTTCCACTCATCCCCAAGTTGATTATACTTAGCCCCATGCTCCCAAATATCTATGGGATGTGGCTCCTCACACCCACCCTCGTACATGTATTCAATGATTGGGCTCTTCTACACTCAAGGGAAAAGTCAGAAGGTTCACTCAAACATTAAAATCATTTGGGAATTAAACTCATGAATAAACCCCCCCCTTTTAGAGCCCTCCTCTCTTGTGGATTACTTACCTGTTAAGAACCAAACATCAATATAGCATAGAAAAACCTCAAGAAAAGTACTCAACACCTTGAAAAAGAGATAATATCAGATAATAAGCCTCTTCGAGGGGGCAACCTCCTTTTACCCCACTTAAATGTTCAAGTACAAGATG
>ML778892.1:1560437-1605228 GCA_009831015.1 Picea engelmannii
AATGGCCTAAAGCCGACATAAATAAAATAACATTACTAATCTAAATTACAACTAATGGCCTATAGCCGACATAAATAAAATAACATTACTAATCTAATATGCCCCAATTAAGTGGTAATGAGCCAATATTAGGGCTTAACATGAATAAACCCCCCCCTTTTAGAGCCCTCCTCTCTTGTGGATTACTTATCCCCCAATCTTTGTCCATGTCCTCCAAAAACTGCTATCACATTTTATTTCTTAAAATTCAAAAATATAATTCGCATAAACATCGCTTGGCAACAACCATACATTATATCTACATTAAGCATTAATTAAACTAGGTATTATCGCATGAAGTTGTTCAGGGTCGCAGGTGAAAACCATGAGCAAAGACGAACAAGCGGGTGCAGTTTTCCACGATGAAGATCCATGTGCATTTCATTAGTGCCATCTCTAAACGCGGTTGGAAGGATTCCATAGTTGGAAGGCAGATAAAGTTTTGGCGGGGGTGCTAAAATAGTTGGCGCACCCAGATCGCAGATCGCGATCGGATCAACGACCACCAATCGTTTTGGCACCATGAGCTGCACGGACGTGAAAATCTAAAGGCGGGCCGCAAGCCAAATCACAGTATTGCAGAGAGGCTATGTGGCAGAAGATGGTGCATTTCGGGCCTGAAAGCGGTGTGGGTCCAAACTACTTTCGATGACCACAAAATCACGTGCACGTATAATGTTGTATCCAACAACAACACATGGTCGCTCGCTAGTCATCTAACCACACTCTGATCCCGAGGAGGATTCAATTAATGAAAAAGGATTGGTAGCTGAAACCTCAGCTCAATCCATAAATAAGAAGCATGGAAGCTATGGCCGAGGAGACATAACTGTCAGCCCGAGGTACCACGATGGACGATTTATTCTTGCAGGCCCATACTGATCTGAGCTTGCGTCTGAGAGGAGGAAACATGCACAGTCTAAAAGAAGAATGCACAGACGAAAATCCTTGGATGGGATGGATGGATGAATCTCCTAGTGGTTGTTCACTTATTTGAGTATAAATAGATCAATTCAATATTTTCTTATGGTCGTTGAATGGTTGAGCAGAGCTCCCTATTTTGTAATATTTTGATACCAGAGATGTTCTTTGGTTATGTATGAGACCTGAGACTTTCTTAGTAATAGAAGTAAACTTCTTTCATCATCTTGTTTACTGTTGTGCTAAAACACTTGTGCATGGATGATATAGACGGGTTGTTGTAGTTGTATTGTAATGGAGGTTTGATTATAATGCTACTGTGACTTGTTTCAGTATTCTCTTTCGTTGTTGCGTTTCCTCTTATGTTGAAAATCTCATGCATGGATGATTCAGACAAGTTATTTTAGTTGTATTGTAATGGAGGTTTGATTATAATACTGTTGTGATATATTTCAATATCTTTAACTTGACTTCAAGGGTGCTCTTGTGCTTGAGTTTTTCTTCACCAAGCTGCTTGAAGGCTGGATTCTCATGGAATACTTGTCCACCTTTCTCACTAAGTCTTCCTTTTTCTCACCTTCAGCCTTAAACCACTAACTGAAGTTAACAAGGACCTCATTTCCTTATGCATTGCTTGTCTAGTTTATGTGTTGAAACATTCTTGTATCGAGCTTTGTCCATTTGACCTCCACTCATAAACCTACCTCCACAAACATTTTGATGGGTACTGGGCTTATCCTCTTGCAATATGAGGGTGAATCTCAGTGCTAACATTCTTGGCATCATTTCCAGGGAATGAATTGAAGACATTTCCCTGGGATTGAATGACAAAGAAATTCTGATTCTGAAGGTGCATCAGAAATCAGTACCTTGAAGATTGCAACTTGCACATGGAGACTCCATTGTTTCAGTTGTGGCTCCCAAAGGCAGGAATACGACGTCTACTCCACAACTACCTCTGGAAACACCTGAATATGGCCCAGAGAAGATTATCAAGAAAGGAAAGACCTCTCAAGAAGGGCTTTCAGCTGCTGTACCAGGTGATTCTGGTAATTTACACGATTCTTGTTTTAAAACCCTAGTAACTGTATCTATTTCTCCTTTATACCGTCTGCTGGAGTTTCCAGAAGTTTATATTTTGAAAGATTTCATGTTGAACTCCCCCCTTCTAGTATTCATTTGGAAGGAGAAATTTTTGAAACTCTTGTTTCCCTTGATATTGTAAAGTGGTTTAGACCTAGGAGCTTAGAAGATTTTCCCACTTTGGGTTTTCCTACTCCTCCTCCTATCAAAGTTGTTGTATCTAAAGATGGGGAAGATTATTTTCCCTTGAACCCCATATTATTCTCCTCCAACACTCAATTGTTTCCCTTTTCCCCTAGAAACACAACCGTAGTCCTACCTGTCCAAACTCCATCTCCCCCTTGTTCTCCTACAGTTCACATCCCAATGGCATGTGCTAATCTTCCTAGAAACATGATGGATTCCATAGTGGCTGCTAGATATCCCCCTCTTGTTTTACCTCAACCTATGAATTCTCTCCCAGTTGGAGACTACCTTAAGTACATGGCCAAGTTCATAGGGGAGGAAGACATAATTGCAGAATAACACCTTTCAACTTTTTATAGTTATGCAGATAATATTAACATTGAAAATGAAGATGTGTGGATGAGAGTTTTTGTACAGAGCCTTGATGTTGAGGATAAGAAATGGTTTAGAGGTTTGAATCCTGGATCTATTGCTGGGATTGAGGCTCTGGATGATTCATTCTTGAGGCATTGGGGGGATAAAAAAGTTTTTCTTTATTATATTACAGATTTTTGGTCACTTAAGAGAAAAGAGGGGGAATCTGTTTTAGACTTTTCAAAGAGGTTTAAAAAGATGTACAATAAGATTCCCACTGAAATAAATCCTACAAAAACCTCTACCAATATTACTTATTCCAATGCTTTTGACCTTGAGTTTTGCCTCCTATTGAGAGAAAGAAGAGCTACCTCTTTAGCTCATATGCAAGATGCAGTCCTTGAAGTAGAGTATAATATATTGGCATTTGACAAACTTAGGAGTAAATATGATAGAGACAGAAGAAAAGGTAGGGATGAAGCTTCAACCTATGATTCCTCTGCTGCCTACCCTCAAGTGGATGGATTGACAAAATTGGTAAAATCACTTTCTGCAGAAATGGAGAAAATGAAACTTGAAGGAAAGCAGAGTTATAGGAACACCCAAAATGCCGATAATAGGGGTAATTTTAGAAGACCCAATAATGCCCCTTATATTATCCAAAGAGATCAAATAAATAGGGATAGGGATGATAAAAAAATCCAAGCCCCTCTCCAAAATAACCTGTTTACTGATGAAGAAGGAGAGGAAGAAGATGATGATCCCGAAATCCATTGTCTTGGTGACACCTCTTCATCCCCTCATTTAACCCATTCTGCATATGAAGAGTCTCTCATGGATAGCCAACTAAATGAGCTAAGAAAACAGGAAAGGACCAGTGGCAATCCAAATATATACAACCTAAGGTCAAAGAAGAAAGAGAGGAAGCCTGACAACCCTGATCAACCTACTAGAACAGATAATCCTACTAAGGATGTGGCAGCTAGAAACAAAGAAAAAGAGGCACAAAAACCCCAGGAAGTGGTTATGATCCCTACCCCAAAAGTTAAAGATATTCTAAAGCCTCCCTCCTCTTTTAGCTTTGAGAATGAGATTCAAAATATTAAAATCACTGTACCTTTTATGGAGCTAGTTAAGAATGGGGATTTCAAAAGGTACCTTTCCAAAATGATGCAGCCTGAACCTTCATCTTATCCCACAGATTCAGTCAACCTCCAAGATGAAAAACCAGCTGTCATACTAGGACCTTTGGTAGAGGATAGGGATGACTCTTCCCCTCCTTTCTATACATCATTGAACATTCATGATAAAGTGTTGCACATCTGTTTGATGGATTCATGGGCATATCATAACCTCATGCCTAAGACTGTCATGAATGAGCTTGGGTTGGAGGTTACAAAGACCTACCATGACCTATACTCATTTTATTCTAGGAAGGTGAAGTGTCTTGGGGTTATTAAGGACCTGGTTGTTTTCTTGTTCCAATTGTCAATGAAAAGTGTGGTCATGGATATTGTGGTGGTTGATGTCCCCCCCTAAGTTTGGGATGCTCTTGTCTAGATCTTGGATCAAAAGGCTAGGGGGAAATTTTCATATTGATCTTTCATATGCCACCATTCTTGTGTTTGGGGGGGAACATAGAAGGCTTTATAGGGAAGCACAATTTGCTTACATTATCAGTGATGAAGCAAATCCTACCAACCACCCCATTTTTGCAGTTGATATTGATTTAGGAACCAATATGTTACAACTCACTGATGCTCCTCAGACACCTATTGAAATCAGAAAGTAGCCTATTACCTCTTGTGAAGATCCTCCTCCCAATACCTTTGTTTGGAAAATGTTTTCTGATGGAGCCTCTTCTAGGGAGAGTGATGGTGTTGGGGTAGTCTTTATTTCCCCTACCCAAGAGACCATATCTCTGTCTTATAAGCTTGAATTTGAAACAACCGACAATATGGCAGAATATGAGGCCCTTGTTTTAGGTTTGAGGGCTGCTAAAGGCATGAAGATTGAATAGCTAGTAGTGTTTGGAGATGCTGAGTTGATTATTCATCAAGTAAAAAAATTGTATCAAGCTAAGCACCCCAGGTTGAGGGCCTACATAAATGAAGTCTGGGAACTTGTTAATAGTTGCTTCTTGGATTTTAATATCTCATTTGTTCCAAGAGAGGAGAACACTATGGCAGATTCCTTAGCTGTTTCAACAAGTAAGTTTAGGGTTTCTTTTTCCCCCAAACTCAAGTATGATGTGGAAGTAAAGTATAGACCATCTATTCCTGACAATGTCAAACATTGGAAGGTTTTTGATGATGATCTTGAGACAAAAAGATTTCTTGAGGTTGTGGATGAATTTTCTGCTTCACATATTGATCAAGATCAGGATATTGAAGAAATACCCCATGTTGATATTTTATTGAATATAATTGCTGATCATCATATTGTTTAGTTACCCAGTAACCATATCCCAAAAGGACTTGTACCTTTGGAGAGGTTTTTTGATAGGAATGATGTGGTGGTAAAGATTAACGATCAACTGAAAATGATGATGTGACTGAATGAAATTTAGGAACATAAGCGGATCCAAAGTATGTTAAATTGTCTAGCAGTTTGTCAAAGGAACAAAGGGATGAGTATGTCAAGCTTATGAAAGAGTTTGCTGATGTGTTTTCCTAGAAATATGAATATTTAAGAACATATGAAACCAACATCATTGAACATAAGATCCCTTTGAAAGAGGAGGCCAAGCCTTTTAGACAAAAACTCAGACAGATAAATCCCATGCTGCTGACTATTATGGAAAAAGAAGTGAAAAATATGCTAGATGCCCAAATCATCATTCCTTTGAGATATTCAAAATGGGTGCCTAACTTGGTGCCTGTGAGGAAGAAAAATGGGGAAATCAGGTTATGTGTTGATTTCAAGAATTTGAACAGGAGCTCTAAAAAAAGATAACTACCCCTTGCTAAAGATGGAGCACATTTTGCAGAGAGTGACTGGTTCATATAGGATGTCTATGATTGATGGCTTCTCTGGATACAATTAGATCTCTGTCCTGCTTGAAGATAGAGATAATACAAACTTCACTACTCCTTGGGGCACATTCATGTATGCTAAAATGCCCTTTGGATTGATGAACGCAGGACCAACCTTCCAACGAACCATGGACATTGCCTTTATTGGGGAGAAAGACAAATTTGTAGTCATCTATCTGGATGACATTACAATGTTCTCAAATTCTGACAAAGAGGATTGTCATCATTTGAAGAAGGTCTTCCTGAAGTGAAAAAGGTTTGGTCTCTCTCTCAATCCTAAAAAATCTTTGTTTTCTATGAAGGAAGGTAAATTATTGGGGCACATTGTGCCAACATAAGGGGTAAGAATTGATTCAAGCAGAGTAGAGGCCATCCAGATCTTATCTTTTCCTAGATCTAAGAAGGAGGTTCAGTATTTCTTGGGTAAGATCAATTTTCTAAGAAGGTTCATCTCTAACTTTGCTGAATTAGTGAAGTACATTACAACTATGATTAGAAAGGGAAATGAGGTGAAATGGACTTCTAAATCTCGATAATATTTTGATTAGTTAAAAAGAGCTTTGACTGAAGCACATGTGCTCATCATCCCTGACTATTCTAAGGAATTTATCATATTTTCCTTTGCCTCATTTGACACAGTGGTTGTTGTTTTGCTACAAAAAAACACAAAGGGGTTAAAACAACCTATTTCATTTTTCAATAGAGCATTGAGGGATGCAGAAATGAGATATGATATCATGGAGAAGCAAGCATATGCTTTGGTGAAAGCCCTCAAGTCTTTCATAATATATTTTCTACATTCAAATATTGTTGCATATTTCCCTCCAGCCTCAATAAAAGAGATATTGATCCAGCTTGACATAGATGGGAAGAGAAGCAAATGGATTGCTAAAATTCTAGATTTTGACCTTGAAATAAAGCCCACTAAATTGCTGAAAGGCCAATGTTTAGCTAGGTTGCTGGATGAATCAAATTACAAAGCCTTGGGGGTTAATTTAATGAACATAAACTCATAAAATCATCAAGCTGATATTACTGATAAAATATCTCATGTCAGCTACAACTTGGCATAATGCACTTGGTATAAAGACATCATACATTTTTTGCAGAAGTTGCAACCTCCTGATGGCTTGGAAAAGAACAAGGTGAGAGATTTGAAACTCAAAGCAATCAAATATTGTCTCATTGATCATATTTTGGATTGGAAAGATCCTCTTGGAGTTCTATTGAGATGTCTAGATCCACAGGAGGCCCAAAGGGCCATAACTGATTTTCATGACAGCTTATGTGGGGGCCATAATTTTTGGAGGACCCCAAATTATAAGATCCTTAGAGCTGGGTATTTCTGGCCTAGCCCTTTTACTGATGTTTGTGCAAATATTAGAGCTTGTGTCAAATGCCAAATTTTTTTTGGAAAACAAAAACTCAAATATTTGCCTCTGAAACCTGTGGTGGTTTCTGGACCTTTTCAATAGTGGGGTCTTGAATTCATTGGAGAAATCCACCCAACCTCAAGTGGTTAACACATGTGGATTTTGACAGCCATTGATTTTTTCACCAAGTGGATAGAAGCCATTCCTACAAGAAGTTCCTCCCACAAGGTAATCATTAGCTTTCTTGAGGATATCATGTCCAGATTTGGTTGTCCAAGCAGGATTGTTACAGACAATGCCTCCTTCAAAGATGAACCATTGATCAAGTTCTGTGAACAGTATGAGATTACATTAATCCATTCTACTCCTTACTACCCACAAGGAAATGGTTTGGCAGAGTCCTCTAACAAGAGCCTCATAAATATCATCAATAAATTGTTAGAAGACAACAAGAAAGCATGGGACTCAAAGCTGAAATTTGCATTATGGGCTGACAAAGTTACAACAAAGAGGTCACTTGGCGTTTCCCCTTTTCAACTTGTGTATGGGATTGAGGCTATCTTTCCTACTCAACTTTCCTTGCCTGTGGAAAAATTCCTCCAGGACTACCAAGGAGAACTTGATGATATGGTTAGGAGGATACAATAGCTGGTAGAAGTAAAACAGGCTAGGGAGAAACTACTTAATAAAGCTCAGGACCATCAACTGAAGATAAAACAAGCCTTTGACAAGAAGGTAAGCAAGGAATATTTTTAGCTGGGTGATCTAGTGCTCAAGTGGGATGCACCCAAGCAAGACAAAGACAAACATGGTAAATTTGAAGCCTTATGGATTGGTCCTTTCAAGATTTCCGAAGTATTTTCAAATAACACCTATAAATTGCAGAGCTTGGAGGATTCCGAAGTTTTTGGTGGCCCTATCAATGGGCACTTTTTGAATTTTTTTTTTGTTAAGCCATGATTGGATTTCCATCCATTGTAAATAGAAATTTCTCTTTTGATTTCTGTTTGAATAAGTGACCCCATGACCCAAAAGATAAGGCACTAAAACTGCTTGTTCTTGGCAGCTCACAAGCAACATGCCATCCCCTGTGGAGCCAATGTTATCACATGAAGTTGTTCAGGGTCACAGGTGACAACCATGAGCACAAACAAACATGCAGGTGCAATTTTCCATGATGAAGATCCCTTGTGAATTTCATTAGTGCCATCTCTAAATGCGGTTGGAAGGTATCCATAGTTGGCAGGCGGATAAGCTTTGGCGGGGGCGCTAAAATAGTCAACGCACCCAGTTCATAGATCACGATCGGATCAACAACCACCAATCATTTCAGCGCCACGAGATCCATGGACATTAAAATACAAAGGTGAGCTGAAGTCCAAACCATAGTATTGCAGAGAGGCTATGTTGCGGAAGATGGTGCATTTTGGGCTTGAAAGCGGTGTGGGTCCAAGCCTCTTTTGACGGCCCTAAAATCACATGTGCGTATAATGTCATATGCAAAAACAACACATGGTCTCTTGCTAGTCATCCAATTGTGCTCCGATCCTAAGGAGGATTCAGTTAATGAAAAAGGAATGGTAGCTAAAACATCAACTCAGTCCATAAATAGGAAGCATGGAAGCTATGGTCGAGGAGAAAAATGGTCAACCCAAGGTACCACGATGGACAGTTTCTTCTTGCAGGCCCATACTAATATGAGATTATGTCTAACAGGAGGAAACACACACAATCTGACAGAAGGATGCACAGACGAAAAGCCTTGGATGGGATGGCCGGATGACTCTCCTAATGGTTGTTCACTGATCTGAGTATAAATAGAACAGTTCAAGATTTTGTTATGGTCATTTAATGGTTGAGAAAAGATCCCTATTTTGTAATATTTTGATACCAGAGATATTCTTTGGTTATGTATGAGACCTGATACTTTCTCAATAATATAATTCAACTTCTTTCATCATCTTGTTTACTGTTGTGCTGAAACACTCGTGCATGGATGATCCAGACGAGTTGTTGTAGTTGCATTGTAATGAAGGTTTGATTATAATGCTGCTGTGACCTATTTAAATATTCTCTTTCATTGTCTCATTTCCTCTTATGCTGAAATGCTCGTGCATGGATGATCCAGATGAGTTATTGTAGTTGTATTGTAATGGAGGTTTGATTATAATATTGCTGTGATACAATTAGGTATCTTTAACTTGAGTTCAAGAGTGCTCTTATGCCTGAGTTTTTCTTCACCAAGCTGCTTGAAGGTCAGATGCTCATGTCAGACTTGTCTACCTTTCTCACTAAGTCTTCCTTCTACTCACCTTTAGCCTTAAACCACTAACTGAAGTTAATGATGACCTCATTTCCTTATGCATTGTTTGTCCAGTTTCTGTGTTGAAACATTCTTGTATCGAGCTTTGTCCATTTGACCTCCACAAACATTTTGATGGGTACTAGGTTTATCCTCTTGCAATATGAGGGTCACTCTCAGTGCTAGGGATTATAGTTGGGACATTACACAAGCTGCCTTGGGATATTTAGGGTCCTATTCTGATGCAGACCCCCCCTACCTCAACAGGGTTCTGCGACCTCCCGGTGTCTGGATCGTTCTTCTTCTGAGTCGAACTAGCTCTTTGGGCTCCTGTTGGAACCCCTTGAACAAATCCACAAGTCCCTCTTACTCCCTGGCACAGGCTTTTGGAAAACCTATGCATGCGATCAACTTTCGACGCTCATCTCTGTTCTGAACCAAAACCTCTTTCACGTTTCGGGTTTTCAGGACTCCTGCATGCGAGCTCTCCCAGGCTCCTTGTCCCTTCCAACTCCTAGTTTTCGAAACGCCAAAAACTACCCGCGACCATGGTCCTCTTTTAGGATTTCAGAATTCGCGATTTTGCGATTTCGACTGCAGTCGGTTCTTGGTCCTTCGAACTCCTGGACCCCGGAATGCCAAAATCTACCCGTGACCACGTCTTCTTTTCGGGATTTCAGAATTTGCGATTTCACGATTTCGTGAGTCATGACTCCCTGTCTCACAACTCCTTCGCTCTTGAACTCCCGGTTTCCGAAATGCTGAAAAGGGATTAACAGCTCCAGCTCGTGCTATTCTGGTGTCGTTTTCTTTCAGGATTTCATGACTTCGCGAGTCAAGACTCCACGTCTCCTGATTCCTCGCCTCTCGAACACCCGGGTTCTAAAATGCTGAAATGACAGTCCACGACAAAGCGCTACCGGATTTTGTGATTTGGGAAACCGCGATACGAGCGCTCCCCCCTGTCCTCTATCTTTCGAATCCCCGGTTCCTGAAATGCCAAAATCTCTCCCTCTGAGAGATCAATGGCCCAGTCCTCCTGGAACCAAAATCTTTCGGGCCTTTTCCTTAAACCTTGATTTCTTTCCATGTGTCCTCCTGATGAACGATCCTGATGCTTTCACAATTTCTCCTTTCACGATTTCTAGAGACTCTTCACTCTCGGTCTCCCGGTGTCTAAATCCCTGAAATGTGGATCTCTTGACACACGTCCTCTGATATGGACGGTTCTAATTCTTTCGGGACTTCGACGAGTCCTCTCTTCCCTCTTCTATTATGAGGATTAAACTCCTCACAGCTCCTTCCGGATCCGATGGATATTGGTCCTTGGATGATATATATGACGGTCATGATATGATCTTTTGTGCACCTCCTATGTGTGCTCCTCCTATCCACGTATCCGTGATCCAACGACTCTCGGGCCACTATGCTCCAGATCCAACGGCTGGCACGATTTCGCGAACCGAGAGTTCGCAATGCAGCGACTCCAAAATCCTTTTCTTCTCCAAACCCCGAACTCTGAAGTGTGTGGATATCCAAGGGTTTAAACCCCGTGCACCTTCACCTGATCCAATGGCTGTCGGGTATCTAGTGTTAGATCCAACAGTTCAGATCCGTCCTCCTTGCGTGCTCTCCTTCTAAGCTTCACGCTTCTCCTGGACTTAGAATACTTTCTAAGTATCGAAGGTATCAACCTTCAACTCTTCCTCTTGCAAGCTTGGTTCCTTTAGGTCTCATCTGTGTTATAGAAACACTATCCCTCCTGAGCTTTGTCAACTTAGAAAACCCCAAAAGGTTTTTTGACCTTCTGCTCCTTCCTTCTGTTGCTCTGTGTGCAAAGGCACTGTTCCTCCCGAGCTTTAGGTCTTAGAATAAGTCCACCCTCGCAAACTCCTTGTGCTACTGAGTATTTCGCTAAACTCAGATCCAAGAAGTTTTCTTGGAAAGAAAACTCTCTATGCCCACATGGCGTTCTTTTTCTTTGATGCACACCTTGCAGAGCCTACAGAGTAATCAACAACTCTGTGAGTGTATTCTCTTCAACACTTCCCTTTCCTCAGAACTCGAAATAGATTTCTCTGGTGCAATTTATGCACTCGCTCAATGCCCTCCTGGCAGAGCTTTACAGAACCTTCAGTAGTTCTGTTTCTTCTCTGTGCCTTCCTTTGCACAGCTCATCCTCCAAGGTGTTCAACAACCTTGAGGCTCCTCCCTGAGTCTGTGAATCTTTCTGGTGTGCACTCCTTGCATGTTCTTTCTGACTCTGCGGAGCTCAGATGCGCACTCCTTGCACTGGCTACAGAACTTCCAGTGTTCTATTGTGCACTCCTTGCACGACGTAAAGAACCCAAACAGAAAATGACAAACTCACAGACAGACAGTAAAATCTATCTATAACCTGTATCTACAACATACAGGTGACATTGAAATGCATAAACATACACAAACAATTCATGGGCAGGAAAAACTACTCTTTGTATTAATTTCCAAATGTCTATGCAAATGTTTACAAAGGCTAGACTGTAACAAGTCTCAACTCTCTCTCAAGACCTCTCTACTCTGGTCTCCCCTCCTAACTCTCTACTCTCAATTCTCTTAATTACAAAATGAGGGCTTCTATGAGCTTATCCTCAACCACCATCTTTGAGCTATCACTATCACAGTGCGGCTCCTACGACTACATTACATAAATGGCTGTCGCAGACCTGACTGATCTGGACTTAGCTGTATGTAACCATTAAAGGAAACCTCAACCACTACCTGTACAAAGGTGTGGTCTGGCATTAAAAGCCTTACAACATTTATTGAAATTTTGAATTTCAAAATTGAGAGGGATACGCCTCTCCCTTTCTTCATTAAATGCGTGCTGGATGTGCTGGCTGGCTGGCATGCTGCTGACATGGAGCGATGCTCTTGCATCATATTCATCCCAAGGTCATAGTATGAAATAATTAATTGGTTTGAAATACTATTTGGTGGTTGAGAAGTAGTGTTCAATCATATCCATTCTTCTCTTTGTATACCCCCAAATTGGTTAATAGTTCTTATTCCATGAAGTTTAACCTCCTCTACATGTTAATTTCTTCTACACAACACCTTTTTTTTTTCCATAATTTCTCAAATATCCTTTAATTTTTTATTATATTTTATTGTATTTATTATTTTTTTTTCCTAATTTTTGTACTACTTAGAATTTTCAAAACAATTGGAGCAATAAAAGTTAAATCCTTTCTCCTTTTCACAAGACCAATGAAAAAATGTCACATATCCATCCATTTACTTTGGTAGAATGGATTGAATAAAATGTAATGGTAATAGATTCACTACAATTTTCTACCAAACATGTTAAGTGGGAAGTAGAACATTAAAATAAAGCATGACACACTTGAACATTCATTAATTATAAAATAAATATTTACCTATACCATTAGTTGTTCCAAGGTTTCCCATAGTTCCCTAAGTTCAACTATGAAATTGTCTACCACTATAGTCAAATCAAATTTAAATAGGCTTTCTTAATGATTTTCTTATTAAGTAAAAGTATGGGATGTAATGATTGGATTCTTGTACCATTATGTTTAGATATATTTTCTTTTCTTTTTAGATGATAACATCTTATGCATTTGCTCAAATTAAAAAAAGTACATCCAAAGGAGCATCACATTGTCATAATTTTATTTTGCCTCATATTTTAGGTCAAGATTGAAGACAAGTGAGTATGTAGTAATTTCATATTTCTAATCCCTTCCCACAATAACATAATCTTCCATTATCATTGAGAATATGTAATGGATGTACTTCTATATGTTTTTTCAAAGAAAAAAACTGTATACTTTCTATTTCAAGGAGAAATCAAAATATACGTAAGTTTACCCCTCTCTTCATAGACCATTTCATCTCCACCTACCAACTATCCCAACTTACAATTAACTTAAACAAATTTCCAACCTATTAAAATACAAAACTATATGGACATACCAACAACAATTTCAGCTATTCCATCCATTATTCGTAAAAACTAAGGGTATGTTGCAAAAGAGACAATCAAAACAAGACTAGTTTGGTCTCCTAAGCCGCCTCGTTGCCTCAAGAATTAATGCAATGCATAAGACCAACTTCTAAATTTAATGCTTCCTTTGACAAAGAGTCAACCATGATGATCATCGCATCGTCATAATTTTCTTTTGCCTCATATTTTAGGTCAATATTGAAGACAAGTGAGTATGTAGTAATTTCATATTTCTAATCCCCTCCCACAATAACCTAATCTCCACTATCACTGAGAATATGTAATGGATGGATTTATATATATTTATTTGAACCTTCTACTTTATTATTTTGTGCATCTAAAATTTTGTCTTTCTGCTAAAGGTTTTTGTGAACAATGGCTTCTTTTTGGTACAATGAACTCAATGTCTTCCCAAAAACTCTCATATCTTATTCAAAATTTTATCGAAATCAAAGGAGCGTGAGGACTTGCTAGAGGTTATTGGAGCAATTATGAATTCCATTAGTCATGCATGAATGATTTAGGATGTAAGATAACAATTCTCTAGCTATCCTTCTGTTGGTCAAAACCATCCTCCAAGTCTTTAGCAGGGCCACATATTAAGTTGGTGTTGCCATGCTTGTCACTTGTAGTGCATCATAGACATTACACAAGGAGGCCATTATGGATACCATTCTTTTATAGAACTTACCTCTTATCTATATTAATTTTACCAAAATAGATAAGAGAAAAGAGTAGATGTTGTTCAATTAGCTCATTCCCATCCACTTTTGATCTCATACCTATAATATCTCTTTCATTGATCTTTCTAGGATCCTAGTGGGAAACTAATTCCCAAAAGAATGTCATGAGTCCATTGCTAGATATGCATAGGAAGGAATTGTTCATCCAAAGTTTTGACTTCTCCCCATTGACTTGAGAACCACTTTATACATCAAATAAAACACTATAATCAAAACCATCGCCACTAGTTATCATACCAACATATCTAATGAAAATTTATACTTGGATATCACATAAGTTTTTGTGCTTCTGAATCTCATATTACTTTTTAGTTTTTGAAGGGATTCTCTATAAGGTACCAACAATTTCTCTTTGAGAAGATTGAATTGAGTATCAAGGTAACTATATGCATTTGGATAAGGATTTCCCACCTTATTGATAGGAATGTAATTATTGTCACTTACCTTTTCAAATGATAAAAGTTCATCAACTAAAGGGATGATTTGGGTTTCTCTAAATCGTTTTCCCTACAACAAAAGGATACTTAAACTCTCACTCATGTCATCATACCTTTTTGTATCCTTTTGATAACCATCCAATCAGACATGTTTAGTAATCACACACCCATCAAGATGTGTCACCCCCTAAAAATATTTGTGCCACTATGTCTTGCATTAAACCATCCCCTTCTAACTATTGCTTCATGCATCGTTTCCCCGTACTTCCATGGATGCATAATCCATGTCACTTTGTCAACCAAGTTAAGGAATAGACAATTCCATTGTATTTTAAGTTGTGTTTGTTGGAGGTAGATGAGTGGCACACTCACACAACCTAAAATACATTGAGATGTACAAATTTTCTGACTTTCTATCTTCCAACTAATATAATCCAAAATGCTCCTTTTATTCTCCTTCCATCATAGTGCAATGTGAAATTTTTTCAGGAGACTCAATGTGGATTATTCTCCTAGGCCTACTAGCCTCTCTCTTGATATGTTTTGAGATAACTATAGATTACTCTTCACTGACAATTCTACGAGAAGACATCTCATAGAATCTAGTAACTAGATGCCACATCATGAATTCCTCATACGAAATACAATTCACACAAAATAAGCTAACAAAAAGAGAGGTTCAATGTTTATCTTTGCATCTTTGCATATGTTTATGTTATAGATGTGTATTTTCAATTTTCATGTTAAATTATGCACACACTTTATTCCATATAATTTATATGCTTAACTTAATAGTGTATTTTAATGATACACTTTAAACTGTTATCTTTATTTGAAGTAATATTTTAGTACCATTGACCTAAGTTTGTGGTCATTTAATGTTGTACATTGATAAACTTAATTGATCTTATTTTATCTTATGTACATGAATGATTAGTTGCAAAGAAACTAAGAGTGACACATTCTCCTTGTTAATCCAGGAGGTCCTTTATAATAGGATGCTTTGTAAGTTTATCAATATACTCTCATTTATCATGATAATATACTAACTTAATATATGCCAGTATTAAATATGGTTTTCTCTTATTGCACACAATTAAATGACTACAGTACTGAGCCTGTTATCTCCTCAAATAAATCAATCAAGTTATTTCATTTTAGGTGATAGGATGTCTTTTAAAAAATACATTTTTTAATTTTTTAAAGTGCATTTTTGAGAGATTTATGCATGTAATAAAGTTAGAATAAAAATTTGTTTATGTTTTTATTTAATCTAATTCAAATCTCAGGTTTCGACGGCTTAGGAGAACATTTCGATTGTTCATTAGCCACCAAAAGCCTTAGCTTTCGACAGCTTAAACAAAGAAATTTAGGGCTATTTTAGCCACCGAAATCACAGGATCGGGGGAGGAGTCAACACGTCCTTTCACATGTTTAAACCATTGGGTTTGAAGTTTTATAATTGCAATTAGCCGCCGAAAATACAGGAGAAGAAACCGTTCATGACCGAGAGCTGATCTCTGCATGATATAGCAAATCTTTTCAGATCGTTGTTTCATCAAACTACATGGTTACATACCTTTCATCATTACAGTCATCAACCATGATTGTTTCAAATCACAATATGCTCTTTAATCAATGCCACGATCTAATGCTCACCTCATTTTTCTCGTCCCTGTCACAGTCGAGCCAAATCTCCCTAAGTCTACGCTATGTAACTTTCCCCCAAAATCCAATTTTCCAATTGCAGGTGTACAGGAGCATTGCGACAGATGAAGAAAGGAGGATCAACTCTGAGGAGAGAGCTCGACAATATCAGTTACTTGGAATCGCACCCGGAGGTATGCAAACTTTTCAGGGACACAGGTTGCTATAAGTTTTGTAAAAAGCTACAGAGTTCTCACCAGCAAGTGGCAAGATCCTTTTCCCTGACTTTCGATAGGAGTAAAGTAGTCATCGGTTGAGATGAATTCGAGGTGGATGAAGCCCTCATAGCCGAGGTGAAAGAACTTCCCAGAACTAGATAAAAATGGTTTAAAACCACCGTCACAAAGAATGTTGAATTCGGGTCTTACTTGAAACTAGAATGTAAGGATTTAATATGGAAGAAAGACATTCCTATGTCTTTCCCTGAAGAGAAATGGTAACAGTTACTAAAATCCATTATGGTCTATATAACTTGTGAAGGAAGATATAATAGGGTGATGATTTACCATTTCAAACTCATGAATCATTTTACTGGTAGAAACCCACTCAATCTGTCCTATTTTCTCCATAGAAGCTTATCTAATATGGCTCATCATGTCAAGGCCAAGCCCAATAAAGTTGCAGGTAGACTATCCCACCATGGTCTAATTAAACTCTTGGTTTGTGAACTGTTGCAGAGAAAAAGCAAAGAGTGGAATTACTTCTTGTTTTGGAATGATTTTTAGACTCATGTACAACCAAAGGGTAAAAATAGTCCTCATTCCAAGAATTCTTCTACTCCCAGAAGTGGAAAGAGGAGGAGGAGAGCTATCTCTCTAGTTCCAGTTAATCAACCCTCTCCTTTTTCTAAGATTAAAAAGCCTAAGAAGAAACTGAACTTCAGTAGTGAAACAGATAAGGCCGAAGAAAACCCAGTGAACAAGAGCATTCTTAATCTTCCTTACACAGACTTGGAGGATGAAGAACACCATATTGAAATAGGGCACAAAGATTCAGTTACCACAAGGCATGGAAATTCAGTTTATGTAGATGTTTTCACAACAAGGTATGAAGACCTTCCATCACCTACACCTCAAAAAGAACAAGAACCACAGGTTGCAGATGCCTCATCTAGAAAAAGAGTGAAGCAGAGTAAATCAAAGGAAATAAAGAAGCTTAAGAAGAAGTTATCTCAACAAGAAGTGCTAGAAAGGGTAATTAAAACTAGATATAAAACCTTGCCGAAAAACTTTGCAGAAAGCAACTCATCCTTGGAAAGATTAGCACATGAAAGCATAAAGGAAAAGAAAAAGAAGGACAATATTGTAAAATATTACAACAACTTATGGAGAGTATCTCAGGACTTGAAGAAAAAGGTCAGGGCTTTGAGGAAGCAAGTTATGTCTTCAAAACACTAGTCTCAAACACATTCTACTCTTGAAACCCTAGCAGAGGTATCCGTTTAGTGCAATGAACTAGAGGCAGCCAATAATCCTACAGTCTTTGAGCAAGATGCAGAAGCCTTAAAAGATCATCCGTAAGGCGTTTTTGAGCTAAGACAAAAGACATTTTTGAAATTTTGATAATTTCACTAAAACAGACCCTTCAGTGGCTTAGGAAAACATTTTGATTGTTCATTAGCCACCGAAAGAAGAGCTTTCGGTAGCTAATTGGTCCAAATTCTGTCTATTCTAGCTACCGAAATCACTGATAGGGTAGAAAGTTAATATTTTTGCATAGATCCAGGTTTTCCTTGTCCAAAATCTTAAGGAATGGTCCCAATCGATAGACAATAATTAATGACATCCTTATCAAGAGTTTGTTTTGATTTTGGAGATTCTCTACAAGGTAGAAAGGTCAAAACTGGTTAGCTATTTTCAGGGATATAAAGCTATTTGACTATCAGCAGGTGTCATTCCCGACTCCTCTCATATCACATAAAATCCATCACCCTCAGAAGGCTCACTGCACCTACCAAATAATCTGAAGGACATAAAGGTCATCCAAGGATAGGAATTGACCTATTTTATAGGATCTTTTCTTGTTTTCTTGGGCCAGTTATTGACTTTCTATTTTAGGCAAAATTCGATTCAGTATTCTAGGATTTTGAAACTATTTGTAAAGGCTATAAAGCCCAAAACATTTGATGAACAAAGGTTCGATTTTGAGTTCTATAATCCACTGTTACTGTGATAAAGACACTTTCTTTAATATATTAATCTTGCAAGATTCTTTCATTGTTATTGTCAGATTCTCTTTTCATTCCTTTTCTATGCCTATGAGTTGAAATCATTTCTTTGTCTATGTTTAAAGGTCCTATGGTAACTGTCATCTTACCTTTGATTATTAAACAAGAATCATAAGCATCCTTTGCTAGTTTGTTGACCCATCATATATATTGTTTATGTATGTTCTGGTTAATTGATTGGTTTCTTACCCATTTGATCTACAAACCTATCTGATAATAGCTCTTGAAGGCCTTGTACTGCATGAATATAACTAGACTGTCTTGAAGATACAATCCAGTGATTTAGATATCCATCTTGATCCAAACCACACCCATTATTGAGAAAATAATTACAAAAAGGTTAAGTTACCAGACATCTCTGAGATACAACCTAGGAGAGTTTCTTGGAGTGATAACAGAGCCCATTGATGAAGAATTAAAGTATGCCTCAAGGAATGGTGAGGAAATACTGGTAGCAAATTTGGATCCATCCTCTAGGTAATTAATTGTTAATTATATGGCTATTTTTAACTTATAAATAGTTGGAATTATTCATTCATTGATTGAAACATGTTATATTATTCTAGACTGATGATGACAAGGGTGACTTGAAGGGATCACAATGTATTGACAACTATTTAACATATATGTTTTTTATTACATCTTTAAATTCATGTTCATTTATTATGTTTCTTCGGAGTAGAGAAGACGATGTTTTAGAAGACGAGGAGGGAATTGATCACAACAATTCAATCAACTTATAAATAATTAAAAATATTCATTCATTGATTGAAATATGATATATTCTTCTAGACTAATGATGATGAGAGTGTCTTGAAGGGATCACAATGTATTGACTACTGTTTAACCTATATGTCTTTTCTTACATCTTTAAATGCAATGAATAATTTTTTAGTTCATTAAAATCATGTTCATTTATTATGTTTCTTCAGAGTGGAGAACATGAGGTTTTATAAGATCAGGAGACAACTAATAACAACAGTCCAATCAAATTTTGATTTCAAAGTCATTTCATTTCCTTATATATGTGTGCATGTTTTTTCATGCAATTTTGTATAGAAAGTTGACATTTAACCTGGGGTGGCAGTGTACCACCTATTTACATGCAATTTTGTATAGAAAGTTGACATTTAATCCGTGGGGTGATATTGTACCACCCATTTACATGCAAAACAATTTGCATGATTATTTTATGATTTAATTGAAAATTTCATCAATAATGCATATATATATATATATATATATATATATATATATATATATATATATATATCCTAAAAAAAAAAATCATTTTATTTCATATAGAAACAAAATTACATTTTGTAGATGCATATTCATATGCATTTGCTGGGAAAAACCCAATTGAGACCTTGGTGTCATTGAGGCAACGCCACAAAGGCGTTGTAGTCAAACTATTTCAAAAAACATATACAAAGGTGTCCATCCTTGTACATTCCAATACAAAAATTACAACAATAAGCGATATTCAACATAATTGTTCTTTAGTATTTTGGAGCGATCAAAGCCTTGTGTTGGATTACTGAGAGGGGGGTGAATCAATAATAGAGAAATAATCCTTTTTAACCAGAAAATGCAAGTGTTATATCAATGTAGCATTATCATCCAATAGTTGGAGAGTAAATAAACAATGAACAAATGAGCAATCATACACATACACAGTACATTGGTGTTTTTACGTGGAAACCCAAAGCGAGAGAAAACCACATAATGCTTTTCTTATATTTCTTTAAGAATTAAATTCATTGGAAGCACCAAATTCCTTTGTTTTCCAGATGCAACTGGAAGGAGGCTCCAACCCCCTAGTTTCTCAGGCTACAACCTGAAGGAAGCTCCAACTCCCCAATTCTCTGGCTACTACCAGAAGGAGGCTACAACCCCCTAGTTTCTCAGGCTACAACCTAAGGGAAGCTCCAACTCCCCAATTCTCTAGCTACAACCAGAAGGAGGATACAACTGGAAGGTGGCTACAACCACCTATCCTTTCCCAGTCCAACCGCCCTGATGTATAAGTAGAATGATGGAACCACTATCACACTATCACTGTGAGATATATTGCTGTAAACTTGTACCAATCAACCTGCACCAAACAACCTATACCAATAATCTGAACCATGCATCAACCTGTACCTGAACATGTAATCAACTTGTACCATAAACAAGTGCATCAACCATGCACCAACCTGTACCATCAACGAGTGCATCAACCATGCACCAAAAATGTACCAATCATGCATAAAATACACTTAAAGCATGACTCATCAATATGTACCAACACCATCAACTATACACCTCATGTATGTGCCAACTCATCAACTACTTGTCTCAACCATGTACCCAACATGTACCTCAACTAAAATCCCTCATCAATTTCATCATCCAAATCTGATTTGTAACTCTGTAATAGACTTGGTGTATATGATCACCTTTCCTGCAAACCTTCCTTAACTTTAACAACAAGAGACTATCATTTTCATCAAACTTTACTTTAATCTCACATGACTAATTTTGGATTAGTCAACAACCCTAACTTGAAATAATCATAACTATGTACCTGTAATGAATACAGATTTTAAAATAATGCATAATGTTCTTGACTGTCTTTTATGCAATTCCTCTAGGTTTCACTACTTGGAACCTCTCAGAAAAGTAGTTATAGCAAAAATGACATACCTTGTTGAAGTCTAGCTTATTCTAGAGAGTGAACTTGTAGAGCGTGCCCCGCACAGAATATTTGTTGTATGGATCTAAAAATTGTACACATAATACTACAGACTGTACTGTAACCAATACATTTGGTCTTACTGAATTTGGATATGTTACAAGGAATGCATGATGTTTTTACCCAAAACACCTGTTTTAGACTAGTTTCAGGAATAGCCACAAACCCTATTTTCCACGGAGTGTAACTCAAAAAATACAACGACCCACAAGCTAAAAGTTTTATCACAACTACTTGGATGTGTTTCCTCAACGGTCTCCCAATTTTATGGTCTGAATCATTCTAGAAAAAAAGTTATTGTGGAAATGGTGAGATGACCTGTTAATAACATACCTTAGAAAGCATCATCAAAAGAGTTTATCCTCCCTTGAATTTCGGCCTTCTTTACTTCACATTCCCTTTGAAATTAGACTTAGATATCCTTTGGTTACCTCAATCACTTGTAGATATTCAATATGCTCAAGTGTGTTTGAAATGAGAGAGCCTTGCCTCTTATTTATACTTTCATGTAGCTTCCTCAAGGGATTACCTTTTAACCATCTTAACCCACTTTCCTTATTTTAGGGCTAACCCACTTTTAACCACTTGTCCACTTAGTAATTTCTCCATTAAATAATTATTTAAATAATTTCTTTTGTATCCACTTTGAATTATAGTACACTCATAACTTCACTTTATTATTTAAATAATTTCTTCTTTGCAACCACTTTGACTACTTTGACCTTTTGGGGCTTCTAGATGACTCATGAGGGTTCTCCAACTTCACATGGCCATAACTCTCTAACCGTGAGGATTTATGTGACGTTCCGCATACCACTAGAAATGGAATGACATGTACTATCCATCTAGAATAGTATTGCCTACAAATATATCAAAACTCATACCATTATCCATCAAATAAACTTTGGTCCATTACCCAAACTTTTGTGCTACCAAAATTTGCTACTGGACTTTCTTCAAGGGTTCACATCAATGAAAACCAACCCAAGTAATCAACACCTTGACTCGCAACCAAATAAAGCCTATGAGAAAGTCGAAAATAAAGCCCGATATCAAAAAAGAAGTACTGGAGAAGCTAAAAAGACTTTACTGATGGACCTGGTGGAGATGATAAACAAAAGGCCAATGATAATACTCATAGAAAGGGCCATTGTTCTCTTCACATATCAGTCATTGAACCTACTTTAGATGAAGCCCGACCTTTGACAAATGACATTTTGTTATATTCCTTTCCTTGTAAACACGATGAATATCAAAAGTATCAAAAGTAGCGATGAATCTTTGAACTTCTTCAAGAATAGGTAGTAAGAGGATGTTGTGACATTGTCAAAGATTCCAAACCCACTTTACAACCATTTGAGAGTCACCAAAAACCTGAATGTGTTTGTGTATATATATAAGGTTTTTTGTTTACATGGTGTGAAATTGATTAAATCGTAATGCAGTAAAATTTAATAATTATGTTTATAGATGCATGGTTCTTTCCTCTCATGGTGTGAAATTGACTAAATGTTAATGTGGTGTTGCATATATATTCTCATGGTTGGTATGTGTTGACACGGGTGAATATCCTTCATCAACTATAGGATTTCACCTTGAATAAAAGTCTCAATTAGACTAATTTGCTTGATTTAAAATAGGGAACTCTATGGATTTTGGCTTGACTATTGTTTTTTTAAACTGAGAATGGGTGTGTGTGTGTGTAATCCAAAGAAAAAAACAAGTAATTTTATTTATGATAAACAAAATTACATTAGTATATGCCAGAGGCATTCCATCATACATATCTAGTAGGTAGTATAGGACTGTTGATAAGATTTGTTATCTCTAGAAGAAGCGGGTCTATCTTCTAAAGTATGGTTGATCTATCTTTCCAAGTTCATAGTATTTCAATAATATACATCAATTTGTTTCCAAATTTCCATCATATTTACATAGTTCATAATGTCCATAACTTGCAAAAAGGGTAATCTGTGCATAGATTAATTAGAGAGCGAACCAAGGGTTGTGAAGAAATTCAAAGGTGCCTTGTAGGCCCTTTTCTTTGACATTATAGCGTCCTTTTTCCAAGTCTAGGCCAACTTTGGAGAGATGGTCTGCTTCTTGGTTATGTTTCCCATAAACATGTGTAAAAGTGACGTGAGTGAAATCTACATAGTGTCTTTTAATTCCCTCAAGTATTGGAAGAAGTGTGTAAGATGTCAAAATGTGTGTGCCTTTCATGACTTCAATTTCAAATAAAGAATCTCCAAAAATGTTTAGCTGTCTAAATTTTTTCTCAAGGGACAAAAGTAGCAGAAGATAGAGAGCCATAAGTTCATTGTAGTTGTTTGTTTCTTCTCCCAAACCCGTAGAGAAAGAAAAGGGGTGGTTGTCAAATAGATGTAAGATTCCCCCTGCTCCTCCTCTAGAGGGAGTGACTTGTGTTTTCCCATTAAATAAGGCCCATGGGATGTCTTTGTTTATTTCTCGAGGATGTGTAACTCTTGGTAGGGTGGGGATTGCGATTTTTTGGGGAAAGAAAAAGAAGATTTTGAGACAATAGATGGAAGTGTGGGATGTAGATCCAATTTTCTCTTCAAAGATTGCATGGTTGTGAGCTAGCCATATTCCTTAGCAAAAAATAAGGGGTGGGGGGGGGGGGGGGGGATTTAAAGTTTTGATTAAGTTGGTCACCCAACCAATTTTGTAGTGCCTTAAAGATATGTGCCCAATTCTAGTTTAGCGTAGGACATGGAGAGTGATTGATTTCAGTCCACACCAACTTTGTAAATGTGCAATGTAAGAAGAGGTGTATATTAGTCTCTTCTTCAGCTTGGAAAAGGGAACATCTTCTTGGGCCTATGAAAGATCACTTCTAAAGGTTTTCCCAAGTTGGATCCTTTTTTTGAAGGAGAAGCCACATAAATAGTTTTTATTTGGGCAGACTTTTTAACTTCCCGAGAGGTTTGCCCCACCACAGGGGAGGCTCCATATTTGAAATTTGAAACTAGGCTAGGTAGCCAAGTTTGGGGGAATATTTCCCTCCCGGACCGTAGGACCAGATAATTTGAACTTCCTGGTCAGAGAGACGAGCAAGGGAGATGCTTAAAGTGTGAGTATAATCGGTCCAGACCGAGGTCAACTGTTCATCCAATCTCAATTTCTCCATGATAACCATCTTGTAGATCTAGTGACATAGTCTCTATGTCCTACTTGATTTAAGTAAAATATTCCCCTTTGATTGAGGGAGTGGATGAAAGCTTCTGGAAACAAGTGCTTGTTGGAGTAGCCTATCCATGGGTATTTCTTGACCAATATGTTGGATCCATTACCGACTTTCCAAATGAGCCATTCTCCAATAAGAGAAATAATTTATGAGGGATTTCCAAACGATAATTCCTTTCTGGTAGGATTTTTTTGTGGAGAGAATCCATTCCATGAGAGATATTGAAGGGAAGTATTTTTCCTTGATAATTCTATGCCACAATCTTGATGCCTCTACCGGACTCGAGGAATTTTTTACTGCCAAGGATTTTACAAATAGTGTGATGTCTTTGAGGCCCCATCCTCCATTATCCTTTGGTTTTGAGATTATATTTTTTGATGCTAGTACCAAAGGCCTAGATTCATCCTTTCCAGCCTAGAGGAATCAAAGAGCCAATTAATTGATTTTACGCAAAACTCCTTTCAGAACCCAATCTAGTGAAGTCCAATAGACCATAATTGCTTAAATGGTAGATTTGAGAAGGAATAATCTTCTAGCTCTTGATAACCACCCATGGCACCATCAATATATCCTTTTTTCCATTTTTGCAATAATCCAAGACTAGTCAGTCTTTTTGTACCCAAAGGCCTTTATGGTGAATCCCAAATATTTAAGGCCATCCAATGGATTTTGAATTTGGTTCTCAAGAAGAGATGATACAAATATTTTTTCTTAGTCATTTAGGCCCTATTATTGTAGGATTTGTAGTTGTGCAAAGCCCAACACAAGATCACCAAATCTTTCGTAACTACAAGATATCCTACCAACGTCACCTTAGTAAGAAATCCCCTCATTTTAGTTATGGAGGAGGTCCACCACAGGGGAAGTTTCCTTAATGACCTCGAGGGATCAAATTAGAAAGTTTTTTAGTCAATACTACCACCCCCTCTCTTGATCACCTAAGTCAAGGTCTAGGTCAAGGAGAAATAAGAGGTAAAATATGGTTTGAGTACCTACCCAAAACAAGAACACTTGTAGCATATATATGATGATTTCCAAGTACACATATGAAAATAATACCTCTTTGAGACACTAGACAGTAAAAATCACTATGGATATTATGAAATTGCATCAATTAACAGTAGTACAACAACAATAGATAAATTATAATGACAACAATAATTACACTTCAGAATTGCAACAATTGACCATGAAAATTTAGCATTTACTTAATAGAATAATATGCAATTATTAGATGAAATTTATGGGTATGTTAGGTCACTATTAGAGAAATGTATGCAACAAGTTAGAGTATGTTAGGATGGTTGTAGAAAAGGTTTTCAACAACAACAAGTTTATTAGTGAATTAGCTTAAGCTGTTGTTAGTAAAGTTAGTAGGAAGCTTGAGAGAATTGAAGTAGAGAGTTTGTTAATCACTTTCACCATAAGAGAACTTGAAGATTAGTACCTTTGAGGGCCATGGAGTATTTACAACAACAACACAACAATGCTTTAATATTGTGATAGAAAACATTAAGAGTTAGGACTTAAACTCTAAGGTGCTAACACATTAGGGCCTTCGGGTTTAAGCCTTAAAGAGAAGGATTGATAGAGTGCAAGCACTTTTGGGCTCTAGCAATCTTTTATCCCTTCTTAATATTTCAACTAAGAGAAGAAACCAAGTGTCTAGGGACAAAATCATAAAGTGCTATCACTTTAGGGATTTAGGATGCTAACCCTAGCAAAGAGATTTCACCAATTTTGAACAAGAACAACCATGTGAGAGAAGGAAGCACTTATGCTCCTCTCTTAGGGTTTCACCAAGCAAGATGTCTAGCATAAAAGAGGGAGACATTGGGCCTTAAAGGCAATGTTTCATGGTCTCATGTGCCAAATTTCTATGCCATGGGTCTCATCCCATCAATCCACCTCTAGAACCATCTCATCCATCAAACCCTATCCCTCCAAGGTGATGTCAAGGGATAAGAAGTGACATCCTATGCCTCCTAAGGTCAATGTCTAGGTGAAACTTCATCCTCTAGTGATTCCAAAGTACCTCCAAAAGAAAAATACTCCACTTCTTGGTGAAACACTCACCATCCATGGTCTTCCAAATGTAGGGTCCAACATCCATCATGTGAGCAAGGTCCTGCAAAGAAAAACAAGTATTCCCTCCAAGGGTCTACAAGCAACAAGTATCATGACAAGTAAGACACATTTAATACAAGAACCACCCAAACACATGCATAAAATCCCCCCTTTCCAAATTAAACAAATTCTCAAAGACCTTATAAGTTTTTTCCAAATTTAGGTATGGGAGGGGTGTCACGGTGCCCTATTAGGTAAGCCAATCCCCAAATCGAGGAATGTTTTCCAAGAAGACCCTATCTTAATCATGTAATGAGTATGAAGTGGATTAGGGGAATATTTTTGGGCATGGGGTTCTTGACATATCGAGGCTTAGTATTAGCTCATTTATGGGTGCCTCTATGGAGGGTGTGTTTCATCATTCATTTGCAATGCAACATTTTCACAAGCCCTTCCCTTTAATTTATTATGGTATGACCATTTAGTGCTATGTGCAATGGAAAGTAAAGAGCACCGCAATGGCACTTGAAGTTAGGAACACATTGAGTGCCATATGCAATGGAAAGTAAAGGACACTGGAAATGCATTCCTCCATAAAGAGGGACATTTATTAATTATGTGTTTTAAAAGGTCCTTCATTTTATGGAGAATCATTTCATTTCTCCCAGGACCTTAGGGTGAGAATCAGGAAGGATAATTTTTGGATTTTAAATTTTTGTAGCTACAACACCTCTGGGCCTTTAGCCCCTTCTTCCCATGAAATGAATTACAAGACCTTCTTGGGGTGAATGAGAGCCAAAACCCAAAATATGAGGAAACTAAGCGGAAGAAGTGAAAAAAGTGGTAAGTATGAGTGGGGATGGTACGATGACCCTTCAAGGAGATCCCTAAGTAGAAACCTTTTTCTTGAGGTTGAGCTACGTATTAGGAAACCATGTCAACCACCAAGGTGAAATAAGGAAAAAGGTATAATTTCCAAGCAAACACTTTATAATCAAGAAGAGACTCTTTGCAACATGCTCAAATGCTTCAAATATTAAAGTGACACTTACCACAAGACCAAACTTGTTACCTCATGAAGCAAGACTTTTCATCTTCTAGGAGCCAAGCTAGTGTAGTGGTCACTTCTCTGCTGCTGCTGCTGATGATGAACAATGGTGAAATAGAGGGACCATGCAGGATGTACTGTCATCGATCTCTTGACACTACATCTCTGCTACCCGTGGGCCTCAAGACATCATCTCCTTAGTTACCCCTAGACTGGGGGGGTAATAGGCCCCAATCCATAAGATATGATTTCCCCAAATTTATTTGCATTCCTGTTGAAGAACAAAAAGAGTTCATAATACTTTTTAGGTTTTCAAAGTATAATTCTTTACCTTCCCAAAAGATAAGGATATCATCCAAAAAGAGGAGATGTGTGAGATGAAACGATGTGGATATTTGTATGCCTTTGAATTGACCTTGAGAAATTGCATTTGAAATGAGTTGGCTAAGACTTTCGGCCACCAATATAAACAAGAGAGGGGAGAGGGGGAAGCCTTTCTTGCATCCTCTTTCCACCTTGAAGAAGGAGGATGAAGAGCCATTTATGAGGATGGAAAAAGATGCGTTGGTTATGCAATTGAGGATCCATGTGACAAATGAGTGAGAGAAACCCAGATGTATGAGGAGAATTCTATTGTAGAGCTAGCTAACACGATCAAAATATTTTTCTAGATCCACTTTATAAATAATTACCTTTTTTTTTCTAGTGTGGATTCAATGTGTGCCTTCCTGAGAAAGCCTTATAGCTTGGTGGATCTGTCTGCCTTGAATAAAACCAAATTGTTCTCTAGATATTTTATCAGAAATAATTTCCTTTAAGTGGGAAACAATGAGCTTAGAAATAATTTTGTATATTTTGTTGCAGAGGGAAATGGGATGGAACTAATAAAAGGCTTGTGGATTGTTAGATTTTGGTATGGGGTCCATAAAGGTTGAATTTAAAGGGGCCATAATATGCCATGTGTAATGAGAGTATTCAATAGTCTTGAGAAGATCATATCCTAGAATGTCGAAAGTTCCTGCATAGAATTCAACTGTGAAACCATATGGGCATGGGCTTTTGTCCTTCTGAAAGTTGTGTATAATCTTCCGAAGCTCTTCTTCGGAGATTTCTTCCATTAAGTAGCCATTCTATTGGTCCATAAATCTAGGAAAGAGGTTGAAAACCTTGAGAATGGAGTAAATAGTGTATCTCTGATATGCTTTAAAGAGATTATGGAAATGTGAGATACCTTCTACTGCAAAATCCTCAAAATTTATGGCCACTGACCCATCCCCTCTTTACATTTACCATATTGTATTTTTGGCTTTTCTGCCATTTGCAAAGTGGTGGGAAAAATTCATGTTTTCATCACTAGCATGGAGCCAGAGAGCTCTTCTTTTAAGGCGCCATTCCTTTTCTTTGGATAAAAGGATAATGTTTTCTTATTTTTCAAAAGAAGAATCTCGGTCTTTTAATCCTCATTGAAAGTGTAATCCACTTATTGTTCCATCCAAGTCTAGAGTTGTTGTTCAATGTCGTGTAAGGCCTGATTTTCCTTTGTGCAAAGCAATGGTAGCCCTCTTTAATTTCTTTAGATTTTCCAAAAGTTGTAATTGGGGGGGGGGGGGAGAGAATTAGGAAGAGAGGCATTGTAAGGCACCCAAATTTCCTTGACAAGGTCTAAATATCTTTGATCTTCCAGCCATGTAGAGTTGAATTTGAAGGAGATGGGGGATTTTTTGGGTTAGGAGAAAATTTGAAGAAAATGGGAGAGTGATAAAAAATTTCACCAGAAGAAACCTATTGGTGGAATCAAAGGTTTTCCATCATAAAGGACTCAAAGATGAGAAATTCTACAAGATTTTTGGCAATTCAGGCTTCTCCAAAATGCATGTTGCACCAAGTGGGGGCATATTTGATTGGTTGGATGTCGTGAAGCTTGGAATATTTTAGACCTAAGTTGATAAAGAAATCCACTAAAGGATCGACCTGTATCAATGAACCCCAAATATCATAGGAACCTAGAGTGAAATTTAGATCCCCCCTAATGATAATGTTCCTAGATTAGAGAAGATGAGAATGCAAGATTTTGTTCCATAAATCCTTCCGATTAGTGTATGGACCATAAATATTGATGCATAGAAAGGAGATATTATGGTTTGGAGAGAATAATTTTGTGCCCAATCCAGACGACATGGCCTATGGATTTGTGAGCTGTAGAGAGTCCTTCCTCAACCCAATAAGTATACCCCATGGTATTCCATTTACATCTAGGGACATAAAAGTTTAGTCTGAAAAGGAGGAAGAGAGGGTTTTTATGGCAGAGTCACCTTCCATCATTGTTTCCTAAAGCAAAAGGAGACTGGGATTGTGTAAATAGACTAGTCTGCACATCATCAATCTTTTGGATGGGTTTGATAGTTCTCGAAAATTGTGTGAGAGGATGATCATTCGGACCCCAGAGAAGGGGTCAATTCTCTAATATCCCCAATGAGTGATTTCTGTTTTCTAGATCAAATTTCAGAGTGAGCTTGTTTATGAGCCCGAGAGATATAATATTTCCTTCCTTTGTGCAAAGGTTTTTTTACCCAGATCATAAAAGTTTCCCAATCCCCCCATAATTTCAGGGGGAGCCTCCTCTGATTGGCGCACATAATATATCATATTATATTTCGAAGGAGAGGAGGAGGATGCATGAGAGGGAGGGAGGGTTGATTGGGTAAGGGGGAGCACATGAGGGAAAGAGGGGTCTGGGAAAAAGGAAGGGACCATGGGGATAAGGGTATCCAAAACGAGGTTTCAAATACTTGAGGGACTAACCAAAAATGAAATGTCCAAGGGATCTTGTGATTCAAAAGAAACAAGAATTGTGTGCTTGCTACCACACAAAAAAATATTTTTTGGGAGAAAGGGGAGAGGGAACATTTGTAGTCTTACCTGACATTGTAGCTAGCGGAGAAGGAGGAGATGTATACTTATCTTCATCTAGGGCCACTGGCTCTTGATATTGAGTGGTTGCAATGTTTGAAGTCTGAGCTTGAGGGGTCAGGCTTGGAGGGAGAGGAAGTGGGTCCATCGATTTTGTTGGAATTGACTTCTTGACCCATTTTCTCACTTTTTTTGGCATGACACACTCCTTTGCCAGGTGTCCATATACGCGATAATGTCAGCATCAGAAGGGGATCCCTTCATGGTTCATCTCTTGAGAACAAGTGTAGACTTGATGCTGAATGGAGATGCTCTCATCTAAGATGCTCGAATCCTGAGTCTAACCATAATTCTGGCCATTGCCATATATCCCGTTTGCTTGAAAGAGAGGTCGGATTCATAATAGAAACCAAGGGCTGAGACAATTTCCCCCAAAACCTCCTCAATAAAAAAAAATCAGTGGTAGTCCTAGGAGTTGAACCCATATTGGAGTGATTTCAAGTCTATTAGAGGAGGCGTTGAAGTCAGGTGTCCACCATTTTAGGAAAAGATCTTGTAATATCCCTCGGCTGAACGCAAATGTAAATATAATCCAAGTATATTTAAGCTAGTGAGTTGTTTAGACATCATTTTTTAATACACCTTTCATGGCATGGTGCACACATATACCGCATAGTAAAGATATGTAATGTACACATTTCATAATACTGCGCACAGTAACTAATGTGCGCACAACCTTAAAGACAGAGGATACAACGCGCAGTAACTAAGTGCGCACAATATTAAGGTCAACGAACCTTTGTGTATATAATATGCATTATAGGTTGGTGAGCCAGTAGTATAAGCTGAAATGATTATGTCTTGGAATTAGGCCAGCGCGCCTAGATGTTAAAGGGCCAATGTGCCTACTTTGTACATGAACTCATGATTAATCTAAAATACATCGCTGCGCGTAGACCGACCATGATAAAGAGATGGGGGACTGAACTTCACCACTTAGGGAAAGGGAGGGCCAAAAGTCAAGGGAATATTATATTAATATTTCCCAAAACATAAAGTATGGATAATTTTATCCTAAGTTCTAAAGTTGGGGACAAGTGGATAAAAGTAACTTCCGATATGACAAGTGTCAAGTTGGGGACATGCATTGATATCATGGGGAAACTTAGTTGAGGGGCCTCGACTCTCACCCGGGGGAGGAACAAAAGGGGGGGAAGGGAAAAACCATCAGGCTGACCATCGTTTGGAGAAAGAGTTCACAGTGATCCCAAAAACACACTCAGTTATCCAGTCAATGACTCCATGACCATTTCACTCATACATTCCGTTATCCTTGAGACAACCATTCCACCTTTCCAAAACCTGTTTCCCCATCCCTTTTGGTTGGTGTACTTGGTTAGCTTGGAGCGAGAATGAAGAAGCGGGTTGTTAGGCCTGTGAGCAGTTCTTTGGGCGAGAGAATTGCTGGGGATTGATTTTCGTTGGTGCTAAATTGCAGCTACAACGCTCCAAGACTTCTGGTCTGGGCTGTTGCTGAAGCCCTGGAAGGGAAGTGGGGTAGCTGAGGGACTGTTGAGAAGAGAAGGGGCACACTTCCTTGGGTGGGACAGACATGGGGAATGAGAGGCTGTAGGCTGTTAGTTGAGTGAGCACCTGAGACAGAGTCTTTCCTATTTTCCATGAGCCTTAGCCTTGATAAGAATCCCTTTACCCTGGGTGGAGTTCAGTCCCAGATCGGGGGTGATTCACTGTTGAGAGTGATTAATAGTGTAATCTATGGCTGGGAGGTTTGTGGATAGTCTGCAAGCAGTTGGTGATAATATTTCTAAGATAAGTACCAATTTTATGAAATATGGATATGCTATTTTTTATTTACATGCCCATGTTACGGTTTTATCATATATGTGACTATGAATGCTTGTGTGCTCATGGGTAATTTCTTGTAAATGATGCATATCGGTAATTACTGTTATTTTAATATAAAATCCGTATGTTACAGAAATTAATTGTTGTGTAGGTTTAGATGTAAAGGTTCCACGAGTGTGTTGTATGTATATGTTTTAGTTGCATGCAGTCTAAAGAGTAAATTTAGGTGGCATTGCTTAGTTGACTACTGGGTATGCTACTGTATGTTTCACAGTATGGGAATGAAAGACATTCCTAGAGTACCATGTTCTAGCCTTATGGCTGGGAATGTTACCGACTGGCGTTAGAGCATGAGTGGTTTCTCTGGAGTGGCATACCCCGACCTCAGGATGGTCGGGGGGATTGTTACAGTTTGGTATCAGAGCCTCAGTTCAACACTGAGCTTGGATGGGCCAGAAGGGTGCAATCGAAGTGAATATTCATAGAAAAGTAACTTCAAAGTGACCAAAATTAGAGTCATAGAGTGTCCTTGGAAAAGGTTGGTGTACTGGCATGCGTGGTAAATTTGGCACCGCATAGGAAACCATGGCGTGCCAGTATGCACGGTAAATTGTGGTGCCGCGCAGAAGATTATTATGTGTAGTTGCACACACTGAAATTAGCCTTGTGTGGTAAGCACACCCATAGTAAGGTGCACATGGGGTGCGCAAGTTTTTCTTAACGCAGAGGAGTTTTGTTGGTATGCACATAAGTATGAGTATAAGTTGTTTCACGATGGTGTATTCAGTAGTATGTACAGATATTTGAGCGTGAAGGAATATGTTAAACTTGACATGGGGTATGCATAGGACGAAAATGCATGTGGAATATCGGTACATAGTATCAAAACCATGCGTAGTAGATATTGGCGCACAACGCCAGAGTAGTGTGCGTAAGTAGTCGGTACGATGAAGAAGAAATGCACATTAGATTTAGGTGCGTAGAGAAGCATTTACCTTGTAATATTGCTATGCATGATAATATGAATGAACAAGTCAAGTTAATGCACGTGAAGTCACTTGGAAGGCAAGGAGTCTGAGTTTAAATTGCATAATAATAAAAGAAACATAAACACATAACCGCATTGAATCATTAATTAAAAAGAATTTCAAATTTTAATTTCTTTCGATTTAGACAGATAAAAATAAAATATAAGATTACAAGAAAAACTTATTATAAAAGAAAACAAGGGTCATAACATCACTAGATAGAAATTGTAATAAAACAATCTAAAATCCGTTTCTGTATTTATATAATCATATTAATCACAAAATTACAAAAGGGTGATGACAATAGTTAGCCTGTTGTAAAAAAGGGCCGTTGAAGAACATGCCTATCATCTCTTGTACTCTTTAACTCCGCTACCAGCTGTTCAAAATTCAATGAGACATTCTTATCTTAGTTGAAGACTTACTTCATCTTAGCGATCTATGCCTTTAAAGAGGATTCTAACCAGATCGGTTGATTTTCTCCAACACTTTCGGTTGCTTCAACTATAGATTCCACCTTCTTATGTCGCTTACTCCTTTTCTTCTTAGTGACTGACCTGTTTATGACTAAATCCTTTATAATGGGATTCATTCTAACCTCCAATCGCGAGTCTATAACCGGATATGTGTGGAACTTAGTTGCTAGAAGGTGCGCGAGGACCCTTTCCTCCTTATTCACAAGAAAGCCTAGCATGTTGCTCGAATAATCAGTATCACTCAACTTAGCTTTGTCCATGTATCTCAGGTTGGGGATACCGAAATGCGTCTTTACAGAGAGAAGGAATTTGATCAGCTGAAGATTACTACGATTATGGATATGCATATATCTTCATACTTGGGGAGTGGTAATTATAGAACTCCATTTATGAAGCTCAGACAGATTACATACAAAGAGCGTTGGGTTGCCATGCTCGACCAATCCATTTCGAATGATTAGCTGTTGAGTTCATTACATGGCGGTGTTCAGCTGACGTCACTTGGATGCGAAGTACCGAATGAATGGAGCAAGGTGATCTGACTAGCTGTCGCTCGCTCCATGAGTGGTGGATTTGACATGATTGAGACATGTAACACTGCGTCCTGGTGAAAGTTGTTTCGACAGAACCACCTTCTTGCGCAAGTGTATCTCGGAAGGCACTGCGCGTTAGCGTTATTGAGACTTGGGTCTTATCTAGAATTGTCATGGTGATAACACCAGGAAACCGAGAGTGATAATGCTGATGTGTATGCTAAATTGAAATGGTGCATATTCTCGTGAATTGTTGATTTTGTTAATCTGATTAGTTTCGATGGCTGGACGTTTTGCAGAATTAACAACAACTTGGTCAGGTCAAACCAGTGCAAATTCCATAGGAATGGAAGAGGCACATGAGAATTATAGCCATCCAGAGAAGAGCATAGGGATGGATGTCCATTTGGGCATGGAAGGAATGAACTCCAACAAACATGGAGAAGAAAGGAATGAAGATATGAATATGGCTGAGACCATTAAGAATTTGCAAAAGGATGTCCAAAGCCATAAAGCTGATAATGAAAGGATTATGAAAGCCAAAGAGCAGCTAGATGACTTCAACATGAAGCTATTGGAAGGTTTGAACAAAATAGAGAAGAAATTGGTTAAGGAGAGTAACTCAATTAGATCTGAGAGTCACAAATCTTTAGAGGAGAAGAGAGAAGAAAAAAGTGCTAGTAGACATCACCATCATTCCCATAGGTATTCCCATAAGAGAGCAAGCAACAACTCAAGTCTATCCCCTGTCAGAAGGTATAAGAGATCTGGGGTGGATGAACTGTGAGGAGAAATGAATAAAATCAAACCTCCTACATTTGATGGTGAGCACAAGAAGGATGAAGATGCTGAAACATGGTTGCTAGGCATGAGGAAGTATTTTAAATTGCATAATTATTCTTCTTATGTTGAAGGTGGAATTGCTATCTATCAACTCAAAGGAAAGGCCTCCATGTGGTGGGATCAACTTGTGCAGGTACAACACATTGTCGAGAAAAGTGTTACATGGAGAGAATTCAAGAAGTATTTTGAGAATAAGTACTTGACCAAGAGATACTATGACAAAAAAATGAAAGAGTTCTTTGAACTCAAGCTTGGAAGTACGACCATAGATGAATATGAGAGAAGGTTTCTGGAACTGTTGAAGTATGTATCTTTCATTAAGGATGAGACAGTCAAGATTCAACAGTACTTAAGTGGGTTGCCATCGTTCATCAGTGACAAAATACAATATGATGATCCCAAGACATTAGAAGAGACCATAAGAAGAGCTAAATGCTTATATGACCAGCTGAAAGCAAGACCAACTTTCCAAAGGGCTTGGGAAGACAATAAGAAATTCAAGATGGATCAGAGGAAGAAGGGATCCAAGCCACCATTCTTCAGAAATAATCCACAATGGCAACGAATGCATAAGGAAACTAGAGTGATTGACACAGGGAGTCAAGGGCCAAGACAACCACCTATGCAATGTTGGGGCTGTAAAGGAGACCATAGGTTCAGAGATTGTCCTCACAGAGGTGAAAAAGGTAGGACTGTTCACAATGTACAACTAGCTGAGAAAGTAGAGGACATGGGAAGAAATGTGCCAAGGATTTATGCAGCTCTGGACAACAAGCAAGCAGAGTATCAGTCCCACATGATTGAAGTGGAAGGTATGATCAACAACCAAACCCTTGCTATTTTAATTGATTTAGGAGCTACCCATAGTTATATAGACCCTAAGATGGTGGAAAGTTTGCAATTACCAAGAAGCAATAATGGGAAATCCTGGTTGGTGCAACTGGCTACAGGAGCCAGGAGAAAAGTTAATGAGATGGTTAAGTCTTGCCTCATAGACATGAATGGACTATATACCAAGGCAGATTTGAACATCTTACCCTTAGGTTCCTATGACTGTTTAATTGGGATGGATTGGTTGGACCCACACCATGCTCTATTGGATTGTCATAAAAAAGCATTCACTTGCTTGGATGAAGAAGGGAACCAAAGGAAAGTGCGGGGAATTCCCAGGGCAATAACTATTAGAGAAATTTCAGCATTACAACTGAAGAAATGTTATAGAAGAGGATGTCAAATATTTGCAGCTCATATGGAGGAGACACCTAAGGAAAAGGTACCAAATTGGGAGGATTATGCAGTCCTAAAAGAGTTTAAATATGTATTCAAGGAAGTACCAGGACTATCCCCAAGGAGAGACATTGATTTCTCTATAGATTTGATGTCTGGAGCAACGCCAATGTCAAAGACTCCTTACATAATGAGTACACTAGAATTGAAGGAGTTGCAAATGCAGCTTGAAGAACTTCTGAAGAAGGGGTATATAGGCCCAAGTGTATCACCTTGGGGTGCCCTAGTCTTGTTTGTGAAAAAGAAAGATGGAACATTAAGATTGTGCATTGACTTCAGACAATTGCATAAAGAGACTGTTAAGAACAAATATCCTCTACCAAGGATTGATGACCTCTTTGATCAATTGAAGGATGCAAGGATATTTTCAAAGATAGATCTCAGATCAGGATACCATTAGGTATGAATTAAAGAAGAAGATATTAGCAAGATCGCCTCCAGGACAAGGTATGGTCATTATGATTTCACAGTGGTACCATTTGGATTGTCAAATGCACCAACTGTTTTCATGTGCTTAATGAATGGTGTTTTCCAAGAGTATTTGGACAATTTTGTCATTGTCTTTTTGGATGAAATTCTTATATATTCCAAGTTAGACGAAGAGCATGAACATCATTTGAGGATGGTGTTGCAAGTATTAAGGGAACATCAGTTGTATGCCAAATTGAGTAAGTGCTCATTTTATCAGAAACAAATTCATTACTTGGGGCATATCATCTCAAAAAATGGGATAGCAGTGGACCCTGAGAAGGTAGAAGCCATTAGAGAATGGTCAACACCAAAGAATGTGACAGAGGTCAGATCTTTCATGGGCCTTGCAGGCTACTATAGGAGATTCATTGGAGGATTCTCGAAGATAGCACACCCATTCACTTCCTTGCAAAGGAAAGGTATGAAGTTTCAGTGGACAATGGACTGTGAAAGGAGTTTCCAACATTTGAAACTATTATTGACAAGTGCTTCAATACTAAGGATCACAGACCCAAATAAGGATTTCATTGTATGCACATATGCATGTAATGAAGGACTGGGTGGAGTCCTCAGTCAAGATGGATTTGTGATATGTTATGAATCAAGGAAGTTGAAGGAGCATGAAAGAAACTATGCCACTCATTATTTTGAGTTGGAAGCCATAGTGCATGCCCTGAGGAAATGGAGACACTACCTCATGGGAAAGAGGTTTGAGTTAAGAACATACCACAATGGTTTGAAATATTTATTTGACCAACCAAATCTAAATGCTAGACAAAGCAGATGGTTATAATTTCTAAGTGAATATAACTTTGATATAAAACATATCAAAGGGAAAGAAAATAAAGTGGTTGATGCACTCAGTGGGAGGGTGCATGAGCTTCATGCTACAACCATAAGCATGTATCAGATTGATGCTAAAAGAAAAATTCTAGAGGCTGCAAATACAGATTTGTAGTATAGAGAATTGATAGCAAAACTGCAACAAGGTAAGACACCACAAAAGATGGATATTTATAAGTTGGGAGTAGATGGAATACTACTGCACAAGAACAAAATTTTTGTACCAAATGGCCAGGACTTGAAACGTATAATTTTGCGTGAGATGCATAATGCTCCTTATGCAGGGCACCCCGGATATCAGAAAAACATAATAGTGGTCAAGAGCCAATACTTTTGGCCAGGTATGAAGAGAGAAATTGCAGAATACATCGCTAGGTGTATGAAATGACAGAAAGTTAAAACATAGCATAGGCACCCAACAGGATTGCTGCAACCTTTGCCCATTCCTGAATGGAAGTGGGAAGTGGTGACAATGGATTTTATTACGGGATTGCCCAGAACAGGCAAGATACATGATTCGATTATGGTAGTGGTGGACAAGCTTACAAAAGTTTCCCATTTTATTCCACTAAAAACTACTCACAAAGTAGCAAATGTTGCTGATATTTTCATGAAGGAAGTAGCACGATTGCATGGAATTCCTAAAATGATTGTGTCTGACAGAGACCCGAAATTCACCTTGAATTTCTGGAAAGGATTGTTCAAAGGATTCAGAATGAATCTGAACTTTAGTACAACTTACCATCCCGAGTCTGATGGACAGACAAAAAGAGTGAACAGGGTGATAAAAGATATGTTGAGAATGTATGTGATGGACAAACCATCAAAATGGGAAGACTACTTACATTTAGTAGAATTCACTTATAACAATGGGTATCAGGAATCATTGAAAATGAGCCCATTTGAAGCACTTTATGGCAGAAGGTGCAATACTCCAGTAAGCTGGGATAACCCCGCTGATAGAATAATAGTCGGGCTAGAGTTGCTCATGGAGATGGAGGACCAAATGTTAAAAATTAAGCATGATTTGAAAACTGCCCAAGACAGACATAAAAGTTACGCGGATAAAAACAAAACCCATAGAGAATTCAAAGTGGGTGATCATGTTTTCCTGAAAGTAAAAGCTAACAGGAGTTCTCTGAAGCTGAGAAGCTGCACCAAGTTGGCAGCCATATTTTGTGGACCATTTGAAATCCTAGAGAGGATTGGTCCAGTTGCTTATATGATTGCATTGCCTGCATCTATGTCTATTCATAATGTCTTCCATGTATCATTGCTAAAGAAATATATACCCAATGCAAATCATGTTATTGATTGGGATGTTATCTAGGTGGAGCAAGAAGGCTCTTTCCAAGTGCATCCGGTGCGCATCCTGGATTGAAAAAATCAAACAACTCCGAAATCGAGCCATAGGAATTGTAAAAGTCCAATGGACCTAGTACGGACCTGAAGACACTAATTGGGAGCATGATGATGCAATGCAGACATAATACCCACATCTTTTTGAAGAATTTTGAGAATTTTGTTGGATATGGGTACATGATGCACTGAGGACAGTGCATAAATAAGGGGAGGGGATTGTAATATCCCTCGACCGAACCCAAATGTAAATATAATCTAAGTATATTTAAGCTAGTGAGCTGTTTAGACATCATTTTGTAATACACCTTTCATGGCATGGTGCGTGCATATACCGTGCAGTAAAGAGATGTAATGTACACATTTCAGAATACCACGCGCAGTAACTAATGTGCGCGCAACCTTAAAGACATAGGATATAGCGCACATTAACTAAGTGCGCACAATATTAAGGTCAGCGAACCTTTGTGTATATAATATGCATTATAGGCTGGTGAGCCAGTAATATAATCCAAAATGCTTATGTCTTGGAATTAGGCCAACGCGCCTAGATGTTAAAGGGCCAATGCGCCTACTTTGTACATGAACTCATGATTAATATAAAATACATCACTGCGCGTAGAACGACCATGATAAAGAGATGGGGGACTGAACTTCACCAGTTAGGGAAAGGGAGGGCCAAAATTCAAGGGAATATTATATTAATATTTCCCAAAACATAAAGTATGGATAATTTTATCCTAAGTTCTAAAGTTGGGGACAAGTGGATAAAAGTAACTTCCAATATGACAAGTGTCAAGTTGGGGACATGCATTGATATCATGGGGAAACTTAGCTGAGGGGCCTCAACTCTCACGGGGGGGAGGAACAGAAGGGGGGGAAGGGAAAAACCATCAGGATGACCATCGTTTGGAGAAAGAGTTCACAGTGATCCCAAAAACACACTCAGTTATCCAGTCAATGACTCCATGACCATTTCACTCATACATTCTGTTATCCTTGAGACAACCATTCCACCTTTTCGAAACCTATTTTCCCATCCCTTTTGGTTGGTGTACCTAGTTAGCTTGGAGCGGGAATGAAGAAGCGGGTTGTCAGGCCCGTGAGTAGTTCTATGGGCGAGAGAATTGCTGGGGATTGATTTTCGTTGGTGCTAAACTGCAACTACAATGCTCTGAGACTTCTGGTCCAACCTGTTGCTAAAGCCCTAGAAGGGAAGTAGGGCATCCGAGGGACTATTGAGAAGAGAAGGGGAACACTTCCTTGGGTGGGATAGGCATGTGGGGAATGAGAGGCTATAGGTTGTTAGTTGAGTGAGCACATGAGACAGAGTATTTCCTGTTGTCCATGAGCCTTAGCTTGGATAGGAATCCCTTTACCCTGGGTGGAGTTCAGTCCCATCTCGGGGGTGATTCACTGTTGAGAGTGATGAACAGTGTAATCTATGGCTCGGAGGTTCGTGGATGGTTTGCAAGTAGTTGGTGACAGTCTTTCTAAGATAAGTACCAATTTTATGAAATATGGATATGTTGTTTGTTATTTACATGCCCATGTTACGGTTTTATCATATATGTGACTATGAATGCTTGTGTGCTCATGGGTAATTTCCTGTAAATGATGCATATCGTTAATTATTGTTATTTTAATATTAAATTCATATATTACAGAAAGTAATTGTTGTGTATGTTTAGATGTAAATATTTCGTGAGCGTGCTGTAAGTATATGTTTTAGTTGCACACAGTCTAAAGAGTAAATTTAGGTGGAATTGCTTAGTTGACTACTGTGTATGCTATTGTATGTTCCACAATATGGGAATGAAAGACGTTCCTAGAGTAGCATGTTTCGGCCTTATGGCTGAGAATGTTACTGAGTGGCATCAGAGCATGAGTGGTTTCTCTAGAGTGGCATACCTCGGCCTCAGGATGGTCAGGGGGATCGTTACAGATCTTGAGTTCCATAACACCATCACCCCATAAGAATTTTGTTTATGTTTGATTCTGAACTGAAAATACATGTTATCTATCATTTTGCAAGAATCAGACTGATAGGGTCATACCTAAGAAAATTCCCGAAGTTCATCGTTGTCCAGCTTTTAAGTGTGTCCGCTGAGGGGTGTTTGCTAGAAAACCTGCCCACTAAAGTGTTTTGCTGCATGGTGATGATATTGTTAAGCTTGATCCCCTCACCAAGGTTTAGGTTTAAGGGCCCCTATTTACACCTAAGACATATTGGTGCAGACCCCCAACCCTCTATCGACCCTCAGGTCAAGGTCCGCTACAAGATCGTTCTAATTCCTGCTCTTGAGTCGGATTGACTCTTCGATTCCTCTTTGGGGAATACCACGCACATAAAATGGTGCTTCTCCACAGGTCCTTATGAATTGAGCCCACGTGATCAAACACGAAGCATCAATTTCCAATCTCCCCCTGACCAAACAATGTGGTCGTATTTCTCGTGATATCGGAACTTCAGAGTTCGCAACTTCACGATTTCTCCTTCCAAGTCTCTCAACTCTTCGTTTTCCGAAGTCATGATACCCGAAGTGCTGATATGGATATGGCTCCTCCCCTTGTCAACGCCCTTCGTGCGTGACCATCGACTAGGCTTAACACTAGCACCTCTCGCTACTCGCCGCTTTGCGAGTTTCAACGTCGAGCTCCCGTGCTCTCATTCCACGAATCCCCAAGATGCGAGAAGTCAATGGAGTGTTGAATCCTTTCACTAGGTGACACGGGTCTACCTGTATATCACCTAGGCCCACCTTGTGGTTCTGCCACATGTCTTTCATGCCTAACTTTGGCACTTCGTGACTTCGCTCCCCAAGCATTGCCTCCTTTGTATCCCGACACCCGAAGTGTCGATATCCCAAACTCCTCATTACTCCCTATCGCAACTTGTGACTTCGAGACTTTTGGGACAAAAGTCTCGACTCTCCAACTGCTGAAACCCAAAATTCCGATCCACCGAAATGGTTGACGACGTCCTTTCCCCGTACTTATATCGCATCTCGCGATTTCGGGAATCCCAGAACATATATCTTGAGCTCCTATCCTCCAAAATGCCGAAATGGTGAATTCTGACTCATTATTAATGCTGGCCCCATAATGGAACTTCTCGCCCTATCGGGACTTCGCACTTCGCGATTTCATGAATCTTGGTGCAAGGTTTTCAGTCCTTCAACTCATGAATCCCTGAAGTGAGAATTCACGAGTGATCCAACAACTCCTGTCGACTTGGATCCTACGGTCCAGTCTCTCCTGAGCTTGCACTTGAATAATACTTTCCGTAACTTCCCTTCTCCTCTGCAAGATTTGACATCTCTCGGAATTTCGCGAATTCTCCACGGAGAATTCCGACCGTCCAATTCCTCCTTGACAACTCCTACGAGATGAACAAGGTATTCCTTCACGAAACTTGTCCACCTGCAAAACGAATTTGCTACACCTCCTTCCAACACTTCAAGGAACTATCCCTCTTTAGTCTTTCTTCAACAACTTCGAAGACTCTATCCCTCCTGAACTTGTTTGAAAAAAAATCCTCAAGTCCTTTGGGGATGATTCCTACGCGCACTCCTTGCGACACTTCTTCAAATACGCTCTAGTATTTGAACCTCTTCGACTCTGTGCATTCCTTGCGACAATAGTCCTTCAATAATTTCACTCAAGTTATAACTCTGAGACTCTACTCAGCCTGTGCACCCCTTGCATGGCTCCTGTGCTTAACTTGCACTGATCAGGGGATCAAATTTTGCTCAAAAATTCAAAGTGCTCAGAATCGCTTCAAATCGAACGAGAGCGTAGGCCTTGTCGTTATGAACCCAATGCAATTTGTTTGGGTTCAAACAGATGTCGGGAGCGAGAGATATCGTGTTCTGTTCAAAATGGCAAACATGCAAAAAAGGGGTGCTGACTGTACAGTCCGTACAGTCCGTATGGACGCTAACATGGCAAGCCATACGACACGTGGCAGGCAGCTATTTGCACAGTTGGTAGGTGACATGGATTATTTGCAGTGAATGGAATGGTGACACGTGGCCCAATCAATGGCTGCCACATGTCCCCTATTTATTGGTTTAAAATTTATTTGGAGTCCACCGGAATTGACCCCGTGACCTCCACTCGCATGCAAAGCTTTGGCAAAGACCACCAACCAACGCGCCACCATAGTGTTTCTTAACACTATATGGTGCACATTACATTTGAATTGAAATAATGTATGTATGGGCGGGGGTTCGGGCTGGGGCCTAGCCCTAGCCCGTGGTTATGTGTATTGTAATATGGCCACAGTTTAAACCCTTTGCGCGCACATTTAAAACTATACCTCAGTTACATGTTGTGTTGTAATATGAACACAAGCGCAGGCATATGTTTTAACATAGCCCTTTTGCTATGGCCGTGGTCACATGTTTCTTTCCATATGACCATTGAATGCGCGTGCGGGTACGCGTTGGTTTGAATTTGGTTCAATGGTTATGGCCTTTACTTTTAAACGCGCGGTCATATGGGTCATATGACCTTGCCCTTGGCGGTTAGGGGCTAGGTGCACCCATAACTGTCCTACAGTTTGCACAGTTGCACCCGGTGCCAAGTTTTTACGCTTTAAAATGCGTGTGGGCTAAGTTGAGCCGACAAGGGTGCGTTTTGTAGATGTAGAGACAACAAGCTTGAAGGGGGGACTTCCAAGAAGCCTATCTTCTTCAATTTTTGGCCAAACGAGGTGCTGAAAAAGCCCAGCTAGGGTTTTTTGGACGTTCTGAAGCCATTGGAGTAGTCTATTTGGCATTTTGAGCATTGTAAAGAACATTTTTGAGCACTTTGAGCAAATAATACAAATGATCCATTGGAAGCTGGACCAGGAGATGTAGCCCAAGAGCGGGGTGAACTCCTTTATCATTTGCTATGTTATGTGTTTTCTGTTCACTGATTTTGCTGCTGTTTATATGCATCTTGAATGAGTAAATCCTATTAAAGTTGTGTTGCAAAGTTGATCCATTTTCATTTTAACACATAAATTTAACTTGCAAAGATTTTCAAGAATACAAGTCTTCTTCATTTTTAGATCAAGTTGGTATCAGAGCATTGGTTTTTTTGAAGACTTGATTATTTGCAAGTGTTTTTTTTTCAGATGCTCACAAGGTTGAAACTCACAAGAGGAGAAGGTCAACTTGTAGAGCCAAGTTCTCATCCTTCAAGGAGGAAGCATATACCATCATCACAAGTTTCAAGGAGGAATTCACCAAGTATGGCTCATGAAGAAAGTCATGAACATGTTCCTGTAGAAGATGAAGATCTCAGAAAGGCTGTCATGGAAATGAGAGAGATGATGAAGATCTTGATGGAAAGGAATGCAAGGTTGCAAGGTGAAGTCTCCAACCCTTCAAAGCACAAGGGACACAGTGGTGATAAAACTCCAAATGGAAATAGAGGGAATGGTGCTTCTCCACCACCCTCTCCTCCATCTCCTCCATCTTCTTCTTCTTCTTCTTCTACCAATTCAAGACCTCTTCTGAACTCTCCAAAGGGACATGGTAAAACTCCTTTGCAAATTTCTTCATTAAAGCTTGATATTAAATTTGAATTGCCAATGTACAATGGAGAAGTTAACGCTGAGAAATTAGATAATTGGATTCGTCAGATTGAGGTATATTGTAGGATACAAAAAATTCAAGATGTTGAAACCAAGATTCAACTTGCTT